>NHYE01005519.1:0-38659 GCA_002938385.1 Gymnopilus dilepis | reverse complement strand
GCGGATATAATCGCTCGTGCGATGTCACCTGGTGAGAAGTAAAGTGCTATCACTCCTGGAAGTAAGGTAGTTACCTACCAGGTCCGGCCGCGAGGGCTGGAGGATCATGCAATTTAGGTCGAGTGGGCTGATCAGGTGGACTCCGTCTGAAGCGCAAATACATGAGTTGGCTGGAAGCATACGCGTAAAGCACCCAGACTATGTTCGTCTGTCTGAATGTGCAGCTAACGAGGCCTAGCTGTCGATCGTCAGGACACGCCAGCACAGAGAAACAAGCTCGAAACGTACCAAAGCAGCAAGCCAATGGTACTGCTGTTCAGCAGCCACAACCGTGCACACGACAAACAGAAGGCTCGGTACCTCCGTGTAGTACAAAAATCCAAAGAACCACGCGATCGGGAACGCAGACAGCACGACCGCTTCCGGGAGGGGCGACAAGACGGATGCTGGGGGTCTCTCGCGTTTATGGAACGCAATGAGCCGTGTCAACGCCAGAGGGAGAGCCAGGAGGGTCAGTGTTGGTGTCAGGCGCAGCATTGAGACGTTGCATTTGAAGAGAAAGATTCGTTTCAGGAGCACGGACAAGAGGTACCTATAGAACGGTCGTTCAGTGGCGAGTGACGACGAGGACGGACGGAAGAAAGTGATTGGTGGGAGGAAGGTGAAGAAGGGGAGGACGACTCACAGCCCGGGTGGCGTAGTGATTTTAGGGTCCCATGTTGTGAACTCGCCCCGACAGTACGCCTGCGCCTGCGGGATGTGGAAAGGCTCGTCCTTGAGGAAACCAGCAAGCAAAAATTCAATGAGCTGGCTCGTCTTTACGACACTTGGAGTGGATTTCGTGTACCATGTAAGGCTCATCAACGATCGTATTCATCTCCTTGAGCACCGTAACGCATATCGTAGCAAACACCGCATAAAGAGAGGACATGTCCCCTCAAGCTCAAGGCTGGCTGGCTAGGCACGAGCGTAAGCAGGAACGAGAAGCGCGGAGTTGTAATTGCAAGTCAAAGAAGAAAGCTGCGTTGACGTGAACTCGACGTTCCTGATGCTACCATCACCGGGCCGGAGCTGGATGCCAATCATCCGACTTCATTTACCCCAGACTGTCCAGCTTCTAATTGCCATGGTCCGACGCATGAGCAGTCTACCACCGTCCCACCCCGCATATTATTTACCAGGCTTATCTTTATATTGGGCGCCTCAGGGTCCAGCCTTTCTTTCCTATCTACCTTGTCCTGCCTGACTGCGCCGAGTTGCGACCTGCCGATAACCCAACGATATTGAACCCGTTCGACGTAGCTCTGGCGATCTTACGACCTATTTTCAAATCTTTCAGGTCCTTCGCAGGCGCACGGTCGCCTCCACAGGATACGGTGCGTTCCTTGGCTTTCTCAAGGTCGTACGAGGTATGAATTGTCGACCAACAGCCGCCAGCCATGGGCAGCCCTTCGACTCAATACTACTTGGAGGGCGAAGACTATGACCCTCGCACAGAGCTAGCCATGATCGAGGAGGACATCATCAAGACCACCGCCGCCCTTCGATCGCTCTACCAAAGAAAGCGCCATCTCAAAATGCGCATAAACTCAGAGTACTGCTCCATCCGCTTCCTCCCCCCAGAGATCATCATCGAGATCTTCCAATGGTTCATCCCGTCCTTCAGCCAAACCGACGAGGCGGAGATCTTCACCTGCACGCCGCTCTTCCTGGGCTCTATCTGCAGCGCGTGGCGCGCCATTGTCTGGGCGACGCCCACGCTCTGGACCACCGTGAACATGCGCCTCCGACCGCTCGACCCCGCAGTGAACGACAGCAGGGCCGAGCTTCTCGCGCAATGGCTCGCGCGCACCGCGGATCTGCCTCTCTCCCTGCGGCTCTTCTCCGATGAGGAGATTCCGTGGAATACACCTGCGAACCCAGGTGCGGCGCTCGAGGTCATGCGACGGCATGCTGCGCGGTGGAAGGACCTGGACCTGCGTATACCGACGTCGTGCTATCGCTTCCTTCCGCGGCGCGAGGAGACGCTGCCGCTTCTTCAGTCTTTGCATGTGAACCCGCCTGGTGGCCAGGGCGAGAGGAAACATGTGCTGGATATGAGCTCGTCGGCGCGGATACACAGTCTAAGTCTGAGCTGTGTGTTCCTCATCTCGATGAAGTTCAGGTGGGACCAGATAACCGATTTACAGTTGGAAGCGTTCTATGTGGATGAATGCTTGGAAGCTCTGAGGCAGACAAGCCAACTCGAGTCTTGTACCCTTCGGAATATCATCAGAGGTGAAGACGGCCATGCATACCCTGGCACCCCCCTCTGTCTCCCTCATCTGAAATACCTGAGCATAGACAACGAGAAGGACACCCACATCGGTTCACTGCTCGATACCATCTCAGCCCCCGATCTCCAGCACTTCAGCTACTGCGGCAGATACCTAAACCACTGTGCCCAGATATGCACATTGGTTGCACGGGCACCAGGGCTCCATACATTCTCCCTCATCCGAACGAATATTAAGTCCAGCGAGATTTTTGTCCAACTCCTCAGAGGTCTGAGGACAGTCTCTAAATTCAACTTCGTCGCCGTCCCCAATCCTGTCTCAGCAGCTCTAAACGACGAGACCCTATCGCTGTGCGAGGGGTCTCCCTCAAATGGAGACACTCTGTTACCTGCTTTGCAAGACCTGGAGTACTGCGGTCCTCAGAAATTCACTTGGCCAGCTATGCTACAAATGCTCAAGAGCAGACAGCCCGACGCCAACTCCAGTGCCCCAGAACCCTCTCTGGAGAAGCAGCAAATCGCAGTGGCTCCACTGCGCTCGATAAAACTGACGTTAACCCAGCATACGAAACACACGGACGACCATTCACATGGGCTGGAGGAAAACGTCATCTCTCAGTTAAACTCCCTCAGTGGCATGAAAGCTTCTGTGACGATGGTACAGGGGCAATTACCGAGATATGGGGTCTAACTGGATGAAGCAGTACATTCGGTGCCGATGAAGACTTCTCAATTTCTCCAGCACTTTCACTTTGACTCTCAACGAGCTAGCCGGCGGAAGTGGTTTTCCCCACGTCGATCGTACTTACGAGCCTCCTACTAAGCATAACTGCCTGGCAGAGCAGGATCAGGATCATGCTATTGTTCCTGTCACTCCAAATTTCCCAGTCCGTCGACACACGTAAAAGCACCCTACATTTCTTGGCCTAGGGCACGTCATATAATCACCGCCAGTAGCTTTGTCCTCTGAGCTTGATTCTCTGACACCCAATTTCATGGCGCTCGCGAACAATAGTATTCATGGAGAATACCGGCAGACCAGCATAACAGCTTTTGTCGATCGATACCAAGCCCCTCGACTGTATTGGGCACAGACTAATTCATCGAGCACTTTCCCGAGCCGCGACTATTGCCGCTTATGATTATACTATATCTCTTGTGTCTTTACATTGCGTATTTTTTAATTACGAAAGGTCGAGGCCATCGAGGGCAGGAATCGGACGCTCCGCCTGAGGAGTAATTCTCGCACCGTGGCGAGCTTCTCCGCCCTCTCCAAAGTCAATAATGGCAGACTAAACTCACGATGAGTGGATATGAAGTGAATAGGAATTTACACGATGACGTACATGGGCAGTAATCCTGTTGTCCCACAGGACGATGGTGTTAGGACGCCATCTTACACGGGCTTGGTTGTCTTGGCTCTTGTCGATGTGGTCGAATAAGAATTTCAGGATCGTTTCTGTGAAAGCACGTCAGTCTTTATAGGGGCAGACACCAGTAGCGTGCTGCATACCTGACTCTTCCCGCTTGAGTCCAACAATACGACGCGTGAACTGCCGGTTAACATAAAGGGCCTCTTCGCCAGTCACAGGGTGCCTCCTAACCACAGGATGGACGTGCTCGACCGGCTCCCGACGCACAGTTCCTCCACGGCGACCTCCTCGTGAGAACTCTGCCTGCTCGAAACCCGAGTGGACGGCCTTGAGTGTGCGCAGGAAAGCCACGAATGGAGGTGATAGTTTCTTCAAGGTGGATACTTGCGAAGTGAAGAGGGTGTCTCCTCCGCTTTTTGGTTGAGCGAGGAGGAAGAACGTGGTCAGGCCGGGAGGCTGGAGCTCGTAGGAGACGTCGGAGTGCCAGACTGTGGGGGTGACGGCGTCGTCGTATTCGAAGTTGAAGGTCTTTTTCAGGTCCCTAAATTATGTGAGTTCCAGAGAAGCCTTGGACAATGTTGATGATTGGGTAAATACCTGTAGACCAGGTGGATTTCGGGGTAGCCTTGCGGGTGTCCTGACGTAGGATGAATATGCAAGCTGCGATGAGATTTTATGAATAAGAGGATACATTTTATTTCACAGCGGTCAACTCACCGTCCAAAGTGACGTCCCCACTCGAGGTAAAAGTCGGGGCCACGATCAATGAAATCTTGTTGGTCCCGGAAGACCATGAGACCTCTCCTGGCCACCTTTGATCCATTGTCAGCAGGGAAGGCCCCCAAAGAACAGAAGGACCAACCTCGAGTGCCAATTGATCACGACCACGACTGTCCAATTCAGCCAGATTTACACCAACTACTTCCGTTCCAAGGTGCGGTGTAATCTCGTCAACAAGAGTAGCTCTTTCCAAAAATTCCCTTGGGTTGGGATGCGAAAGAGCACGACTTCCAGGATCGACATGTTCGAAGGGAGTCAGGGGAGGGTAACGATCCGCAGAGAAGTGTGGGAGAAGGTGAGCATAGCGGTACTCTGGTTCCTTCTTCTCCTCCTCAGGAGGGCTCCTGAGCTTCAACGAAGCGACGTTTTGTGTGGTCTCCTGGACGGTGGTGGTGGTGGTGGACATCTTTCTGTGCTGTAGCGTATAGTCAAGAGCAACTTTTGCTGATCACCTAAGACGAGATACTCGAATTAATAAACGGTGAAGTCATCTGAACTCGTCATTCTTGCTTCGAAAGGCGCAATAATTCGGCACGCCTGGAGTTTGCTGAGAATGCACGAGACAGAATTAGTGCACCCAGCACATGCATCGTATTCCCAATACCGTGACGCGATAGAACGCGATTCACGAATGCCCGGCCCGTCCATGTCCGGTATGAGGTTTCCGAAAATGGGATGTCGGCACCGTCGCAAGCCCTCGTTGGGATCAAGACGCTTTGCCCGAATAGGTCCACATCAGCAGCTGGACGGTGTATCAAGCGCCCGCACACTACACCAAATACAGGTAGAGCTTGCCTTTGAGTTTCTGTCGGAACATGGCGGTTACGCGTAAGGGCTCGGGATCGCTTCCGGATCGCAGTGCTGTGAGGCCGCTTGGTCGAGGACGGAACACTATGCCTTTCAAATTCAGATCCTTTCGAAGTGTTTATACGGGCTTCGGGCCTTTGAATATCTCCCAAGACATGGCCGTATCATGATACGAAAGAAAGGTCATCACTTTGAAGCCCAGATAGTGGGCCTTCTGAGGTTTACAGTCGGAGCTCTCGATTGGTCGCGGGTCTTTCTTTAATCAGGTTGACGAAGATCCGTTAAAAATCAATGCCAAGTTCGACGTACCCAGAAAACGGGTCCGACGAGAGCCCAGATCGAGACGACAAGGGGAATGAGACATTGATGAGCCGTCCCCGAAGAATGCTTAGGGCTCACAAGATATGTTGAGTCCCAGCGCCACGAAATTAAACAGAACGGAACTCAGGGCGTGCCTATTCCCAAAGCTGAAGAGAAGCGCAGACAAGAATACCTCATTACGATAGGACAAGAAGGGTCCGACGCATTGTCAGCCTTTTTAAGAAGGTTTGATTAAGTACCGTGCACAGGTGACCATCTTGATACCGACAGCTGTCTTGGAGGAACGCAGTGCTCGGTTAATAACACGTTATCAGTGACGGCGGCCCCAGACACGACTCGGATGAGGTAGAGGTCTATTATTTTGCGCGTAGTGCTTGGGATCAATGAACACGAATAATAAGCCCCTGTAGTCAAAGTGATGAACAGCACAGGGTGAAGTAAGGCGGTGAACAAAAGAGATAAAAAGGTCGAGCGCGAGAAAAGACGAGGACAGCCGAGTCAAAGCCTTCGTAGAAGACTTCGAACGGAACGAAGATGGATATGGGGTGTTGAATAGAGATTGATCGGACCGATTTGATGGCAAAGAACAAAAAGACCTGTCAACGCATGTGATCGAACGCCTTCCAAAAATGGAGCCCAGTCCGGGGTTTGTGTCCGTTCAAACTTTCATCGCTCTCGAAGACAATAAACGCTGCAATCTCCGCCAACTCTCCCTGGGCTGCCATGGGTTTCTCCCACTGAAGCTCTGTGACTTGGGACCGATTCTGACTTGTTCAGAGCGAAGGATTCAGTCTCTTACTGCTATATTCGTGCCAAGGACTGCTGGACGGCTAACGCATTGACCATGGATCGTCTAAAGCGACCACAGAGCTGATTTCTCGCCTGGCCCATGGGAACTGAACGTAGTTTTGACCCTTAATGCGCATATGACTCGAATTATCCGCGGGAGAACCGATTTCATTGGTTCTAATTGTCTAATTGTTTCGGGGATTCTGGGTCTGCCTTCCTCCTTCCGCTCTGGGAAATGATAAGGTTCTCCGTCCAATGTAATCTTATGGCCAGTCTGTCGAGATTGAACCCGTCCCGCCTCAAAAAGGCCTACTGGTCTTTGACTTCTCTATCCCGCCACCCCCCTTCCTGCGGTACCCCTTCCCTTCCTTCCTTGCCCGAACTTTCACGACTCCTTCCCCTTACGCCCACGCCATGGAGCAGGCTAGAGCATACACATCCTCCACTGAGCAGATTGATCTGCCCAACATGCGCAACCGTAGTGTGCCCGATGTTCCAGAGGACGTTGACTTCATGATGGAACATCTGAATGATCCTAACTACGACTTGCGCAAAACTCGCCCTCCTTCGTTCGAGTCCGTCGAAAACGGAGAGAAAGGGGAGAAGAAATTGTACGACACCGATGGCGAGTCTCATTACGACTCCGACCGCTATTCAACCTCCAGGGCCGAGTCCCGCAACTCAACTGCCGTTGACTTTGACGAGTAAGTTAAATCACTCTAGCAGTTATACATTTGCTAATTGCCCATCAGTGAATCCCCATACCCAGAAGTAAGGGCAGCAGTTGCCAGCATCGATGACCCCACAATGCCAGTCAACACTTTCCGCATGTGGTTCCTCGGTATCCTTTTCTCCCTGATTACGTCTGGTTTCAACCAAATTTTCGCTCTGCGATGTAAGCACCTCTCTGTCGTCATGTCTTTCAATTAACTTACCATTTCCAAAGATCCTTCCATCTACATCACCGGTGTTGTTGCCCAGCTTCTTTCTCTTCCTCTTGGCCATGGTCTAGCCGCAATTCTGCCCACCAAACAATTCAAGACCTTTGGCTATGTCTGGTCGCTCAATCCAGGTCCCTTCACAATCAAAGAACACGTATGCATCACAGTCATGGCCAACGTCGTCTGGGGTGGTGCTTACTCCACAGAAGTTGTCCTGACGCAGCGAGTGTTCTATGGACAGAGCACGCCTATGAGCTACCAGATCCTCCTGGCGCTGGGTTCGCAAATCATTGGATTCGCCCTCGGTGGTCTTCTCCGACAGTTTGTCGTTTGGCCTTCCAGCATGATCTGGCCTGGTGCCTTGGTCAACTCCGCCTTATTCAACACTCTCCACAAAAATTACGGCAGGCGCGAGCGCGGACATATGTCTCGCGGCAAGTTCTTCTGCATTGCGATGGCCTGCAGCTTTGTCTGGTACTGGGTTCCGGGATTCCTTTTCACAGGTCTCAGCATGTTCAACTGGATCTGCTGGATTGCTCCCAACAACGTTGTCGTAAACGCCCTCTTCGGCAATACGACCGGTCTCGGAATGAGCATCCTGACCTTCGACTGGAGCCAGATCGCCTTCATTGGCAGTCCTCTTGTTACGCCGGTATGTCTGCCAGTGCTCTCACTTGTCATGTTTTCTGACCGAATCTTAGTGGTGGTCGCAAATGAACACCGGAGTTGCCTTCGTTCTCATGTTCTGGATTGTTGCTCCCGCTCTTTACTGTATGTCTTTGCTTTTTCTATTTCACGGGGCTGTACTCATTCGTGATCCTTAGTCACCAACGTCTGGAATACCGCCTTTTTCCCGATTTCGTCCTATGTCACTTTCGACAACACTGGCGGCTTATATCAAGCGAAAGAAATAATCACCAACGGGATCTTCGATGAAGCCAAGTACAAGGCTTACTCGCCCGTATTTTTGTCAACTACCCTCGCTTTGGCGTACGGCATCTCTTTCGCAGCCTTCCCATCCGTTTTCGTTCACACTTTCTGTGAGTCTTCCCATGTCATATTTCTCAATTCTCGCTAATTTTTCTGCAGTGTGGTTCCGTAAGGATATTATGCGCCGTTTCCGCAGCTCTCTGAGGGACGAACGCGACGTGCATGCGCGGCTCATGCTTGCCTATAAAGAAGTCCCTGCCTGGTGGTACGCCGTCGTCGGCGCGATCTCCTTCGCTTTCTTCTGCACCGCGATCGAGATCTTCCCCACTCAAATGCCCATATGGGCCGCTGTCGTTGGAATTATCCTGTCGTCCATCCTCGCCATCCCCCTGGCAATGCTTCAGGCCATCACCAACCAGCAAGTCCCAACTCAGGTGATGATGGAACTCGTTGGCGGCTACATGCTCCCTGGCAAGCCCATCGCGAACATCATTTTCAAGACTATTGCTTTCATCACTTCCAACCAGGCCATCGCATTTGCTGGGGACCTCAAGCTTGGCCACTACATGAAGATTCCGCCCAGAATCATGTTCATGGTCCAGGTCGTCGCCTCCGTCATTGCATGCGTGTGGGTCACTGTCATTCAGGATTGGATGTTGGGCAACGTCGTGGATATCTGCTCGCCAGACCAGCCCCAAGGATTCCGCTGCCCCGGCTCGACAACATTCTACACCGCCTCCGTCATCTGGGGAGCTGTTGGACCTCGTCGTCTCTTCAGCCCAGGCGCGCCTTACTCCAGCCTCCTGTGGTTCTTCCCCGTTGGCATTCTCGCTCCGATCCCCTTCTACCTCCTCGCTCGTCGCTTCCCCTTGTCCTTCTACCGCTACATCAACATTCCCGTTTTCTTCGCTGGTCTGGCTGCCCTGCCGCCCGCGTCAGGTCTCAACTACGCGTCCTGGGTCCTCGTTGGCTTCATCTTCAACTACATCATTCGTCGCTTGCATTTCCGATGGTGGATGCGCTATAACTACATTCTCTCTGCCGCCCTCGATTCGGGCGTTGCATTCGGCATGGTGGTCGTGTTCTTCGCACTCGGCCTCCCCAAACCCTCAACAGGAGGTGTTCAGCTCAACTGGTGGGGCAACATGTACGTTATCCTTTTTCTCCTTTCTCAGTAACATTTTCTGACTCCTTTTCTCAACAGGGTATGGCAAAATACCGCAGATGTTGCTGGCATTCCATTCAAGCCTCTGCCTGACATTGGCTTTGTTGGGCCTTCGACATGGTCGTAAAAGACTTCTACTTCATATGACTGATGACCTCACGCATACCCCCCACTTGTATACATATTTGGCTCCCTGGTGGTGAATGTCCAATGGACCTTCCATTTTGAGTATAACCATTATTCCATTCATATTCTTTCGCACCTGCATCATTTTTTCACTTACATGTAACTGCATATAAGACTGCATACAACATCATGTAAAATACAATTACACGACTGCAATGACAATATTCATGATACGAGAATTGGCATGATCTTTTCTGACTCTAAGAATTGCATCGTCTCGCGCATGCACCGGCTCAAGCCCGAACAGGGGGAAAAGTGATATGAAGCAGGTAAGAATAAGATATGATTCGTGGTACAAGACGACTACAAAAATAAGAGATGATTCTCTCATGCGGGGGGCAGACCCCAAATTCTGACTTCCCTTCCCGTGGCTCCCCAAATTTCTTTCCCTTGGGCACCGAAAGCAAAGTCAGAGACCTCGCCGCCTTCTTCAAGCGTAAGAAGCTCTTCCCACGTCTTGTGGGCATAGATCCTAGCACCCTTGCTGGTGGCGACTCCCAAGAATTGCGCGCTAGTGTCGTATAGGACCCTGTTGATCTTGCCATCATCACCGAGGGAGATCGAGTGAGTGGCCTTTTGCTTGCGAAGATCCCAAATCGCTACCGAAGAAAGCGAATCGGGAGCAAGGAGATGGTAGCCGTTTTCTGAAAGGGAAAGTGTGTTGACGGTGAAAGGAGAAGACTCGGGGGGTGTTAATGAAGCTGCGATAGCGCCCGTGCGGATATCGTATATTTGGATAGTCGAGGACGGTGTGCCAAGGGCTAGCAGGGTGCCGTCAGGGTGAATGGACAAGGCAGTGAAAGGCTCGTCAGATGGAGCAGAGAGGAAGATCTGGCCGAAAGTAGTAAGGTCGTGGAGCGAATACGTCTTGTCAGTAGACGAGAGCGCAAAGAGGGTCGACGTCGGATGAACAGCGAGGCCAGTGATCTCTCCTTTGTGAGAGCGCACGGTAAGCTTGGGAATGTATTCGCCCGACGCACTGTCATGGGCCCAGACTTTGGCAATTTTATCCGCACCACCAGAGAGTAAGAGGGTGCTGTCACCTTCGCGTTCGCGGAATGCGACGTGGTTGACTTTCTTGGTGTGACCTTTGAGGGATGCCAACACTTTGTCGGTACTCCTGTCATATAGTTGAACGACCTTGTCGTTTCCGCCCGTCAAAAATTGCGAGGGGTTGGCTTGCGAAAGAGCCAAAGACGTGATGCCAGCGGGGGAAGCCGAATGAAGAGAAGGAATTGTGTGGGTAGCCGTAAAAGTCTTAACTTCTGCAGCTGTAGCATATCCAGCGACCGGCTTTCGCTTTTTACGTGCGGCACTCAAATTTTGATGGGTTTCGTCTATCTGAGCAACGATATTGGCAGGAAGACCAGCTTCGGCGGCCCCTGCATCACCCATATCTACATCATCGCTCGGTGCAGCAGCCGACGGAGTAATGCCCACGGAAGCCTGGACATTTGAAAGCGCCCTACAGACCGATTATTAGTGTACTGCGAAATACAAGACAGACGTGTCAGAGCGTACTCTCTGGCCGCGTCACGTTCACGGATGAGACGCGCGATGACTCGAGTTGCAGCATCTTGAGCATAAAGGGCATAGCTCAGCTCTTGACGGGTCGCGTTGTACTTCTGTTCCAGGTTGTAGGCACTGAGGACGATCGCGTCATACTCGTTTTGCAGTAGGGTGAGCAGGGCGGGGATGGAAGTATGCGTTGGGGGACGTGGAGCCGCAGTTTCCGGAGCTGAAAGAGCTTCAGTCAGCAACACTTTCTGCCACAGACAGGCGCTAGAGAAGATATAATCATGGTCAACGTCTACTCACAGGCTTTGATAGGGATGAGGTCGCTCTCCTCCATTTTTTCGCCACTTATGGGGTCCGTGCCATTCTCATTGATGTACTTGACAATGAGACGCCTCTCGTAGACCTTGTTTGATTTTGTGGAGACAACGGGCTCCTGGGGAGGCTCGCCTGAGATGGCACAGAAGAAAGACATGGCGAGGGCAAAGTGAAGACGGAGGAGGGCGTCAGTTGGCCAGAATAAACTTGTTGATGCTTGTTTACTCTCCTACTAATAACCCTCCTTCACCATGTCAGAAAAGCAGCAGCGACTAGTCTTTGCTATCATCGAGTTTCTCAACCAGGCTATCCAAGACGGTACCGTCAAGGCCGACGACCAAGAGGGTCTGGAAGTCGCGAGTCCGTTTCTGTCCCTCAGACTCACCCATCTACGCGATCTGACCACCGTATACCCCACCGAACAGTCCAATGCATCGGAGAGGCCTTTGGCGTAGATCCTTCCAACCAAGAACAGGCTCAGAAACTTTCTGTGAAGCCGGCGACACTCCAGAGCATCTTTGATGTATTCCTAAAGACGCGCGACAAAGTCTCGGGTCCCCAGGCCGCATCGTCCGGTCCATCATCTCAGTCGACAGGCCCGACTCCTCAGGATAAAGCGCAAGCTGAAAAGCATAAGCAGACTGGCAACTCCCAAATGTCAATCAAGAACTACGATGCCGCCATCGAATCGTATACCAAGGCTGTCGAATTAGATCCTACTAATCCTGTATATTATTCCAACCGAGCGGCGGCGCACTCTAGCAAGGGTGATCATCTCTCTGCAGTGGGCGACGCCGAGAAGGCCATTTCCGTGGACCCCAGCTTCGTCAAAGCGTATCACAGACTTGGGTATGTCCATACTTTGGATCACATCACCTCAATCTAACTCTTGCGTAAGCCATGCTCAATACTCTCTTGGTGACTACAAGGCGGCTGCTAGTGCTTTCGAGCGTGGCTTGAAACTGGAGCCCACAAATGCCAATCTAAAATCAGGTCTTCAGAACGCAAAAGCGAGAATCACAGACAGCGATCCTTCGGATTCAAGGCCCGCATCTCCCCCTCGCTCTGCCGCATCTCCTGCTGCAGGTGCTGGCGCAGGCGCAGGCCTCGGTGGGCTTGGCGGAATGGCTGATATGCTAAGAAATATGGGTGGCGCGGGTGGTGGAATGCCAGACCTCGCCAGCATCATGAGTAACCCGCAGCTGATGGCCATGGCGCAGCAAATGGCTGCCAATGGAGGTCTTGCCAACTTGATGCAGAATCCTGGCGTCGCTAACATGGTGCGTACTTCATTCCCGAAAATGCTCGCCCTCATTAATTTTGCATGAAATTCTAGATGAACCGGATGCAATCTGGTAATATGCCTTCTATGGAGGAAATCATGGCAGATCCCAATCTGCGGCAAATGTACGTCATCCTCCCTGAACGGCAAAGGTTTTGTTGCTGATAGATGACTTACAGTGCAGAGCAATTTGGCGGTGCTGCCGGAGGAGCACCATAAGTTTGTAGCTTGCACAGAGGTACTATAATGGATTGGAATACATAATGAATTTGATACACTCGAACCTTCGAATTAGTGACGGATAAATTTACAGAACTTGGATCGCATAGATAACAATTGGGAGAAATTATGACTGTCTGGATGTAAGCTACGAAAGCATGTGAGCACAAGTACACAAAAGTAACCAATGTCAAAGCAAAATCCCCAGAGAGTCCGTATTGGATCTAAGTATTCCAGAGAAAGAAGAGTCCATGGAAACCACAAGACGTCCGGGAAGTCATCCGAGCAGCCGGCAATGAAAAATAAGGTTGTGTTAAATGGCTACAGGTTCTGGAGGTGCCTTTACTCGCAGTTTCTTAGCCTTCGTAGGGATCGCCCGTTCCAGCGCCGGGGGCACTATCAAGAGTTGGGTAGGCTGGTCAGCCGGATGACCCTAGATCGAGGTAACGTAAATGTCTAGAGATGCCGAAGTCAAGACAGACAACCGACCTTTTTGACATGGTATCTTAGGCCACTGGGTTGGCGATAGGCCTTCAGACAGTCGGGCCTAGGACAAACATATCTCCGTTCCTGTTCAGAGTCATCCAGGTCATTCTCCGCTCCTGGCGGAGTGCCCAATTCAGGAGTGGGCTGACCCGCCGAAAATCTGGAATACAAGGCATCTCTGAAATGGGCCGTAGATCTGTATGATGGAGATGAGAATAAGTCTAAAGAGAGATGCAGAGTAAACCTACATCTGCAAGTGGTATTGCAAGCCATTTATTGACTATCAAATCGTACGTCAATGCGTGCTGATACAGCATTTGGGTATAACGGACCTTCCACGACTTTCCACAGCCAGGCAAGGCACACCGGTACGGTTTGTCGGACGCGTCCTCTTCGGAATGTTGATCTTTAGTATGCTCAAGCAGTTCACCTGACGTAGCAAAACAGTTCAAGCTACTCGTTTGACTGTTGGGCCAACACTGAACGTGTCCACAAGCATATGGCCGAACATTGGGGCTATTCACGTCATGAGGAAAATGCTTTCTCTGAGTTATCAGATACACTCACTCAGTAGAAAGAGGCAAGGTTGAGGACAGCCGAGTCGGTGTCGGGACCTTCAGGGTTGGCTGGGGACGCTTATGACCGGACTTCTTTGGGCGTTTCGCACCATTAGACTGCGGCTGGACCTCAGTGGCAGGGGCGAATAACAAGGAATTTGACGAAGGTTGTTCCGCGTTCGGCAGGTCCAGAGGTACATTTGGGAGTGGGCTTGCGGTCGGCGACAAGTTCGAATTAAAGAAATACGGAGTGGAAGTCGTGGATGAAATCTCGCCAAGAGCGCTGTGGGGGGAATCGAAGTCATATTCCATCGTACGAGGCTTCCAAACTGAAAAGTTGATCGGTTCCAAAGTCTGTGAAATATCTGAGGGTATAGAAATTGGCGAAGAAGAATAATAGATGGGGTCCGATAGTTGCCGAATAGGATTGAAAACACTGGGCTCATGTGGTAATTGAGATATAGATATTTCCAAATGACGGTTCGTCTGTTGGCGTTGACAGTCGTCCAGCGACATAAGGACATCGTTCATGTCAGGCATGGCATTGCAATTAGAAAGAGGCGATAGCGACGTTTGCCCCTCCGAGTCATTCTGGACGTCATTGACCAAGAGCTCGGGAGTATTGAGAGTGCTGACAGAGGGAAGAGGCGCTGGAGGAGGAGGAGGGTCCGAGAGAGCTGCACTCAGAGACGAGGAGGAAAATTGGAAAGGCGCAATATTGGGATCTGGAAGATGGAAGACCTCGGGAGTGGGCTCCCTGAATGAGTGTTGGCTAGGTTGGGCCTCATCGGCAGGATAGGTGGGGTATGCCTCAGGGGGATAGTAGGGTGGGTACTGGGTTTCCGAGATAGACAGCGAAGACTCATGGCTAGTAGCAGCCAGCTCATGACCATAACCTGTCTGCACCGGGCTGGCGTTTTGCGATGATCGAGCGATCTTCTTGCGCTCCAAAAGCCGCCATCTGTGGTCCTCGGTAAGTGCTTGTCCTTCAAAGGGGAATAGGCTAACTTACCTATTTCTACAGCCAAGTCCACTGCGCTGCAGCACAGCACCGACCTGACCCCACTTACCTCCTATACGATTATAGGTGTCTATGAGCAGGTCATCTTCCTCTGGAGTCCATTCATCCTTCTTGAGGCTTGGGTCCAATGCTTCTCTGTAGCGCTTGGAGCAGGCATCATCCGTTCTACCGGGTATCTGTCGCGCGATAGCGGACCATTTAGGACCAAGATGGTCGTAGAGTTCTATGAGCATCCTGTCTTCATCCGGCGTCCACGCAGTCTTCTTGATATTTGGCTGGAGGGAATGTAACCAGCGCTTAAAAGGATAACGGTGAGATCAGATATAAAGACGCCACAGAAAGGGGACTACCTTTCTGCAGGCTTTATTGGTGCGCCCAGGTATTGACAAAGCGATCGTTTTCCAGTTGTCGTTTTCGCCATAGAGGGCGACAGCTTGCCTAAGCAAGTGGTCTGGTAAAGGTATGATCAGAAACAAAAATTGAGAGACGAAGAGGTAAGGAACCTTCTTCCTCTGACCAAGGACCAGTAACGATTCTATCTGCCATGGTCGAAGAGTCATAAACTCATGTTAGTTGAGTCGGACAGAGAGGCTCGGAACCTCCGATGCTGTTAATAGGTCACATGTCACACATGTCGTAGTCACGCTGATGACTCTCCGGAATAGCTGTGCCCAAAATACTTACTTCGACACCCATCCCTGACCCCGAACATGCCTTTACCGGTCGAGTACTCCTCCGACGAGGAAGACAATGCGAACTCAGTAAACTCTGATGTTTTTGGTCTGTCCTCGCTTCCGGTAGCGAAGAAAGCTCGCGTCGATGAGACGCCCTCCGTCGAGCCTGAGGCTAAGCCTGATGCTGCACCACACGTCTTGGCAGAAGTAAGTCGAACATGCACAATGGCATTTCCGATATCTTGACTAATGGTGTGTAGGACCCTTTGAATCTAACTTCATTAGTCACTCGGCCGACAGACACACAGATGAATGTAAATATTCCGTACAAAGACATGGTTCTTCCTGTCCAAGGCCCAGAAAATCCTTTTGGCGATAGAAACCGTTTCGCGAACCAGAATGCTTTGGCTGGGCACGTAGAAGAACAAGCTATGACCGAACACGCATTCCGGGCTCAACATCTCACTCATTCTATTCTGGGTTATTCGGCCAATCCTTCTATTGACCCTAACGCGCCTGCAGTTTTGGGTTCTGTTGAGGCTGCACAAGCGAATAACTTTGCAACTATTGATACCTTACGTGCAACGAAGGATCAGAAGAGAGAACTTAAACGAAAGAGAAAACCAAAGGGCGATTTATCCGTTGTAGATGGAGACGGCGCCTATGTTGGACCTTGGGCATCTTGGGAAGGTGAAGAACCTCAGCAACACTTCCTTGCTGGGCTTGAAGGTACAGGAGGCGATGAGGAAGAAGAAGAAGAGGAACCGGAGCTTCAATATACTGTCAAAAAGGCCAAGCCTAAACGCGGTGCTGAGGGTCAAGAGACGTCAGTCTTCCATGGCAAATCCATGACCGATTATCAAGGCAGAACATACATGCACCCTCCCGTCGCAGAAGCACCAAATCTCTTGCAGGAGGCTGGCTCACAAGACTGCTTCATACCCAAAGTCTGTATACATACATGGACTGGCCACACGCAAGGCGTTTCGGTCATACGGACGTTCCCCCAGACGGGGCATCTTCTTCTCAGTGGGTCTATGGACACCAAAATCAAGGTAAGTTTCGGCCCTTTTGCTATGTTTTTGACTCCTTCTAACACCCTTATACAGCTTTGGGACGTTTATACTCATGGAAACTGTCTACGAACTTTCCATGGGCACGTCAAAGCAGTCAAAGACGTCACATTTTCCAACGATGGACGCCAATTTTTATCTTGTGGTTATGACCGCCAGATGAAGTTGTGGGACACGGAAACTGGCCAATGTATAAAGCGATTCAGCAATGGCAAGATTCCTTATGTTGTCAGATTCCATCCCGATCAGGACAAACAACACATCTTCCTTGCGGGAATGTCAGATAAGAAGATTATTCAGGTGAACCTATCGCGTTCTGCGTATTGCACTATAACTCACGCTGTTGCTAGTACGATATCAATTCCGGAGAAATAACGCAGGAATATGATCAACATCTTGGACCTGTTAATACAATCACTTTCGTGGATGAAAATCGACGCTTTGTGACCACTTCAGACGATAAAACGATACGTGCTTGGGATTTCGATATTCCAGTTGTCATCAAATACATTGCAGAGCCTCATATGCACTCAATGCCGGCCGTAACATTACACCCTTCCCGTAAGTTTTGTTTCACCTCATTGATGACCATATTAGCAGCTAACGACCATTAGAAAAATATTTCGCCGCCCAGTCACTTGATAATCAGATCCTAATTTATAGCACGGACAACTTCCGCCAAAACCGCAAGAAGCGATTTGCTGGACATTCAGTTGCGGGCTACGCCTGTCAGGTCGGATTCTCTCCGGACGGAAAATGGATCAGTAGTGGAGATGGCGAAGGGAATGTCGTCTTTTGGGATTGGAAGACTGGGCGCATTAAGTCCCGCCTGAAAGCTCACTCCAAAGTTGTTATCGCTCATGAATGGTTGCCCCATGAAACTGTAAGCATGAAACAAACCTTTTAGCCTTCTGTCCTAATTTGCTTTACCTGTAGTCCAAAGTCATCACTGCTTCATGGGATGGTCTCATCAAACTTTGGGTATGCTTGAAAAGCCTTGTGTTTTGCGATGCATCACTGACTGCGTTCTAATAGGATTGAAATTTTTACTTCTTATCTGTATCATTACCTGTAGAGCCAACTTGACATCATGATCCGGTCGCGATTCCACCGTGCCATTATACTTTCTATGAGGAATATGATGGATCTCACACTTCCCCGTGGCTTCACGGATTCAAACAGGGAGTTTAAACTGACTTCTGGGAAGCACTCTTCCAATTCGAAAATAACTCTTCGTCTGAGGGCAGTCCGGACCACATCTTTGGACTTCCGAGGCCACAACTTCATTTATGACAGGACTCTATTGGCTGATATCTTGGTGCAGGTTGCTTCTAGTGTGAGAAGGACCTGAGGGAAGGCGTCATTCCGGACTCCATACCCTGCTTTAACTGTAAGTAAGGGAACGGCAGGGAAATTCATGACGAAGTTGGACTGCGTGTTGGTGAAAAGAGGTGCAAAGGGCGAGTGCTATTCATATTCATTTTTCCTATGTCAAACTTGCTAACGTACAAGTCACAGGCCAGGATTATACCTGTCAGATACTAATTTCTCTGTCGAAAAGCTATATTTGCGAGGAATACCCGATGCAGCATAAATCTTTCACGTTTGACTTCAGATCAGTCCGTACAGGATTCTTGTTGTAAGTCCGTTGTCCTTTCGGAAAGTCTGTTTTTAGGGCGTTCTCATACCCTTAGAAAGACATTACCATTGAGGCGTACCGGTTTTTCAAGGCAGACATGATGATGGTTAACACTTGACCTTATCACTTACGTGGAGCGCCATCCGATTGACCTGCGGCGTCATAGATGACCACCGGCATCGCGGTAAACTCCCTCCTTTAAGATTACTGATGACGAAGTACTAGTTGGAAGCAACCCCTGCAGTGCCAAACTTTTTTACAAGGGCGGAAGCTAAGATTGAAGGTACCCGAATCTCAATCGACGATCGAAGTGGAATTTAAGGAGACGGTAAGTGTGGGTATCAAGGCACCAGTGATCTGGGAAAGCCTGTGCTAACACAAGTTCCGATTTTTCCAGTCTCCGCAGTTCCTTTTTCAAAGGGTAGTGACATCTATCACCCAAGATTCCAGCTGGACGTCCCGGGAGACTACTGAACAACCTCGCCTCGTCGATGGCATGCTCTCATGATGGGTCCCCCATGCGCAATACGCCACGGGAACATCACCCTTTTATCCAGCGACGGGAGGTATAACCCCGACGCCTGTCATAGGGAGACACATGTTATGGGTCGGACAAAAAAGGATTGCCCATGTGAATTTATGACAAGGTACCCAAAAATACCAGATGCGGAAAGGCGGCTTGACTGCTCCCCTCTGAACACATGGGATCATCTCGGATTTGATCTTGTTTAACCACGCATAAAAAGCAAATGGACCTGGCGCCCCTCCATCATTAACTCCACATCCCCAGTGCCCCCGACCATGCTATTCAGCTCACGTTATCTGGCTGTTATCTCGTTATTCCTGTTAACGTCGACAGTGGCAGCTGCCCCTGTAAGTCGTCGATCCCTCTTCAAAATGACCTTTGACCCATAAATTTTTACCTCTTCAGGTCTCGAATCCGAGTGACCCGGACTGGAGGAGAACCGACAGCGTCGCTCGTGCTGACCCAGACTGGAGGCGGACGGAGGCGGATTGGAGGAGAGCGGACGCGGACTGGAGACGGACGGAGAATGCTGCGCGTGGAGACCCAGACTGGAGGCGCTCAGAAAACAGTGCCCGTAGTAATCCTGATTGGTGATTGACGACGTCGCAAGGTAAGCAGTCGTTGTCATTCAGGGAAAGCTGCCTTGCTCACCTCGATACAGCGACGGCTGCATCCCATACCTGCTGCGCTAAATTTTGGCGGACACCAAAAAGCTACCCCACAGACATTGATCCGGCCTCATCTTACTGTTCGATATCGTGGCGACCTAAATGCCCGACGTTCCTTAACCTTTACTTTAGCTTAAGCTTTTTCTCGGTTTGGTTGAACCCCACATTCTTTCGTCTAGGTACAGTGCCCACGGGCACTTCGCATCACCTGATTTGGCAGGGAACAAACAAAAACATACCTTCGAAAACTACATTTAGCCGAGCACCTCAATTTCCTCGAAAACACCAGAAACGTGCTCAGATTGACGAGAGCTTCCTCCCTTGTGAATTTCAAGTCAATCGGACAAGTTTTGAAAATTTCGACCCCGAAAAAGTGAAACAAGCCTTAAGCGAGGGGTAATTTGGATATATATGGGCATCACGTGCTCGCTCGCTTAGCAGCTGGAACCGTACTGTCGCCCTAATATGGACGAAAAGCGGGGAATTTTACTCAAATCACCCGCAATCGTCGTCTCTGAGGTCAGGGCTCCAACTGAATGTCGAAAGAAATTAGCACGGAGGCCATTATTTTTTTCTCCGACCCTCAAAAAGTGGAACACCGTGGGAATTTTTCGAAAGACGACGCCAATCGTCGTATTTTCATGGGTTTCCTTCCAGAAAAAATGTCAGAAAATTCATACAAAAATTTTATTGACATGAACGGCACGTGTCGGAGAGGTGCCCGTTGGCACTGTAGTCTTGGTTGTATACATAGGACATGCTTTGCCATGTTAGTCGACTTGATTTGAATTTTTGTACCTTACGGTTCTCAGCCATATTCTTGGTGTAGAGACGAAATCGACTGTTTTGTTCATCACTCTCACAACGAAATTTTGCTGCGTAAGAGTTATCTTGGGAGCTGTCCACGTCAAGGTAAATGATGAACAGGGACATGGGCTTCTAGCAAGACGGCGGCAGAGCTCCATTAGGAGAGAGTTGCGCAGGATGTATACACAGATTTTCGCATGTCCATAACGCCGGGCCTCTTACCTCGGAGGGTCGTTGAGTGCTCCAACTCCTGTCGCAAATACCTGAGGCAGAACGATTATGTCCGGACCAAGAGCCGAAGGAGAAATTGCGAAAGTTTTCATGAATTGAAATGAGATGCAAAAATATCTGTGTTATACATAAACTGATAGAGAGCAGGAGGTTCTCGAAGCGATTAGAGGATGGCAAGGGTGTGAGCAGAGTAGAGGAGAGTCAAATGACAAAGATTGCAACGATTACCTGGCAGACCTGGATGCGAAGGTCCTCCGATGGCCGAGGGGTGATTGGCATTAGAACTAAAATGGTTTAAGCGTTCTCAGGGCGGCTCGGGGCGGCTCGGCGGAATCTGCCATGACGGCATGGCGGCACTACTTTCGGCCCGTCTTCCTTGTTATTTGCACTTGCTTGCCGTCATCCTCGAGTCTGTTTGTCTATGTCGACGCGTCAAGGCGCGGGTTGCAATTAACGACCTTGTACACGACCATGTCCTTGCTCGACAGCGCCTTGCAACTCGAGGATCATCTACGTGACAGAAGTCGCGCGTTCGAACGCTTCCTCGAGACTGAATCTTCGATATACAACTACAAGGATGAGATTCATCGCATGCTCCGCAACGACCAGACGCGTCTCATCGTCAACATCGATGATCTTCGCGACTTCGACCGCGACGCAGTCAACGGTCTCCTCAAGCAACCTGCTGACTGGCTTCCTGCCTTCGATGAAGCTCTAACCTCGGTGGTGAAACACGTGTTTAATCCAGAAAAACACGACATTGCTTCCAAGACCTACCACGTTGGCTTCAGTGGCTCTTTTGGCGATCACCATGTAACTCCTCGCACATTACAAGCCGCACATCTTGGAAAAATGATCTCACTTGAAGGCATCATCACAAGATGCTCCCTAGTAAGACCGAAGATGCTCAAGTCTGTCCATTACTGTCCCGAAACGGGTCAGTTTCATTCTCGCGAATATCGCGACGCGACCTCCTCCTCTTCCAACCTGCCACCCACGACCTCACTTCTACCTCAAACAGACGATGAAGGACATGCACTGCAAACAGAGTATGGCTTTTGTCATTTCCAGGATCATCAAAGAATCAGCATCCAGGAAATGCCGGAACGAGCGCCGGCTGGTCAACTGCCACGTAGCACGGACATCATCCTTGACGATGACCTCGTCGACAAGTGTAAGCCAGGTGACCGCATTCAACTCGTTGGCGTTTATCGCAGCGTAGGTGGGGGCTCCAGCGGAGCCTTTAAGTATGTGTACTCTGATTTCCTCCAGAAGGAAGCTCATCCCATAATTTTAGATCTCTGATTGTTGCTAATAATATCAACCTGCTGTCTTCGAAGATCGGGGGCGGAATTGCTCAGACAGCCCTCACGGACACTGACATTCGTACCATCAACCAGCTCTCAAAACGCTCAGACATTTTCAGACTTCTTTCAGAGTCATTGGCACCATCTATCTTCGGCCATGAACACATCAAACGCGCTATTCTTCTCCTCCTTCTAGGAGGGGCGGAGAAGAATTTGCCCAATGGTACCCACATTCGTGGAGACATCAACCTTCTCATGGTTGGTGATCCATCGACAGCCAAATCCCAACTCCTCCGATTCGTCCTTGGCACTGCTCCTTTGGCTATTGCTACGACAGGTCGGGGAAGCTCTGGCGTGGGTCTGACTGCTGCCGTTACAAGTGACAAAGAGACAGGAGAACGGAGGCTTGAGGCAGGGGCTATGGTTCTTGCGGACCGAGGGGTGGTCTGCATCGATGAATTTGACAAGATGTCAGACATTGACCGGGTAGCTATTCATGAAGTAATGGAACAGCAGACCGTTACAATCGCAAAGGCTGGGATTCACACCAGTCTCAACGCGAGATGCAGTGTCGTTGCCGCCGCCAATCCAATATACGGACAGGTAAAGTGAACGGCTTCTCTTCCGTCCAAACTCTACTGACAACTATGAACAGTATGACATACACAAAGATCCCCATAAGAATATTGCGCTACCCGATTCTCTCCTATCTCGTTTCGATCTTCTATTCATTGTCACCGACGATGTTGAAGAGGAACGGGACCGCACAATCGCAGACCACGTCCTACGTATGCATCGGTACTTGCCTCCTGGTGTAGAAGAGGGTACACCTGTCCATGATATCCTTTCTCAGCCTCTAGCTGTAGAAGACCCAGGAACCAATGCTGAAAGCGAGGCCACGGATACTTCTCCCTTCGAGAAATTTGATCCACTGCTTCATCTGGCCGCACAAAATCGTGCTCGTCGACAAACTCGGAGTAACAAGCCGAAGAAGATGGAAATATTGAGTATTGCTTTCGTCAAGAAGTATATTCAATATGCGAAAAGTAGGCCGGCCCCTGTATTGACCAAAGGAGCGGCGGATTACATTGTGGATGTGTATGCCAGTTTACGAAATGAAGGCATGGAAGGGAACAAGAAAAAGGTTCGGCGCCACCGGAACTCCTGCACAAACGTTACTGACATCCATGTCCCTAGACTTCACCGTTGACGGCTCGTACTCTCGAGACGCTTATCCGTCTGTCAACTGCTCATGCCAAAGCTCGCTTGTCTGCGAAGGTGGAACAGGCCGATGCGAAGCAGGCTGAAGAGATCATGCGATTCGCTCTCTTTAGAGAGGTTCCAAAAAGACAGCGCAGAAAGAAGCGAAAGCTTAACAGTGGTGCCGCTGTACGCAAAGGTTCTGATGCAGATGGAAGCGAGGACGAAACAGATGAGAGTGAAGACGAAGAGCAACCCGCGGAGCGGATGACCTCTCCTTCAGCCTCTGGATCAAGATCCACAGTGCCCCCTGCCGCACAACCTCCAGAAGACCCCATCTGGGGGGACGACAGCCAGGATGTTACAATGGCTGAAGACCATCCCGTACCGACCGCCATTCCCGGACCCAGTGGTGATGGCAGCGTCCGTCCTGATAGGTATGGCATCAATTTTTTGACTTAATCTTTTCCCTTTGACTCATTGGCGCTTTGCAGATTACAACTGTTCCGCGCACGCGTGTCCAAGATCTTCGCAACGAGGTTACAAGACGAGGAGACGATTTACTTGAAGGAGTTACTCGAGCTCGTGAACGAGGGTTTGACCACAGACTCGCTCTTCGGTACATCGGAGGCGACCCAAATATGCGAATTCATGGGACAGAACGATGAAATAATGATCAGCGAAGGTATCGTGTACAAAGTGTAGAATATGGATCGAGAAACATCAGGATAGTCATTTTATCGTCGCAATTGTCTTGTGTATATGTAGATTGCTTATTTATTGTATTTTGGCTTTTGGGCTTTCGATTTCAGTCCGGCTCCTTTCCCTTTCCCAACTGTGTACTAGCATTCCGTAGGCAAAATTCGTATGGGCTTGACGTATAGCCTTCGCAGACCAAGTGCACATAGGCGTTACTGGTGTGCATGCTCGCCTGATAACTTTTTTCTTGACACGTTCTTTGTCTACACCTTGGGCGCCTATGATCTACTTCCAAACTGTGGCCAACGCTGTACGGCTTTGACTCCAATTTCGATTCGGTATCCCAGGTGTATTGGCATCGTTGGGTTGCTAAAACCCTTCAGACTCCGGATTCTGCTTAGCCCATATAAGTCGACTTCTAGTTGGATTTTGACTCAAGATATGGGAGTCCCTCGAGCTACCCAAGTCGATGTATGCTCTCAATAAGCGGCCGCAAATGTTGTCATAGACAAGGGCCATCTGCTGAGAGCCTTGATGTGCAGGGTCCGAAGAACAGCTTGAAAGCGCCTGTCGACGTACAACATCGCGCGTGCTTTGCTAGAGGTAACCCTCCAATTAACACGGTAAGGAAAGACAATCATCCGTAAGTATGATAGACCTTGTTGAATGTGGCAGCCTACTCTGCTCTTTAGAATCTCCGGTGCCTCATAAAGGAACCTGTGATACTGGCAGATGAACATACCCTGCTGAACATAACTGGAAGATCACTCACCCATCCAACAATTGACTAAAGTCACACAGTCCAACGTTCACCCAGAAGCCTGAATATGAACCTAAGTCCAGATCACGGCAATTGGACAGCCCCCAAGGAAAGTGAACAACCTTTCAAGATCGCCAAGTAACCAAGAGTGCGGATTTTGAGACCCGTCCATGACTTTGACCATGGGTCCGCATGAAGCCGCAAGAGGCAGGAGATTTCCGCGATGGCTTCAGGCAGAAAGCCCTCGTAGACTTGATATAGACCCTCAGAAGATAGCTCATTAGCACTGATGCAGAAGATGAGGCTGGATTGTCCGCTACGGTAGGAACAATATCAACGGCTGTTGCGGCAGCTAATGAGATGTCCAGCTGAAAACGGACGACTTCGATATTTTCCAGAACCGAGTCGCTCGAAATAAGATCAGAATATATGACCTGATAACAAAATTAGGATACATCTGTAAAATAGATATCTCGTCGAATATTCGCAGCTTGCAGGACTTTGCTGTTCACCGAGTTTGAGGTCGTACGTCCCATTCCTGATAGGTACCACCGCAGGGCTCCTTGAAAGACACCCAAGGTCGGGGCCATGTACACCACATCGATTCTGCATAAGAACAGCTAGAGACATCGATGGAGCGACTTTGCGGATATATGTCACTGACGCATGTGTGCGAGGATAGACGAATAGCAGCCACCTTGAGAACAGGTCAAAGATGCAACAAGAGATGAGCGCAGCATCGACCGAGCAGCTTGTCTATGCGGAGATATGCGCTAACGAGATAAAAAGGGATGATGATCTAGGCACCCGCAAACGTGCACGGCCCCGTCTTATCGATTGCAACTTCGATTTTTTGGGGCGCGCTCTATATAGCTCCAACACTCGGACCACGATTCCTTTCTTCATCACCACCAAAATGTTCCCCTCCGACGGCATTCGCAACCAACTCGAGTGGAACTCGACCCTGAGCACTGAGACTGCTCCTCAGGCCACAGAGGAGAACAAGCACAAGCGTAAGGTGTGTTGGTCCTGGTTCATCGCTACATCTTTTCAGCGCCTGATATGTCAAACCACAGACGTCGATCATCGCTACCATCGGTATGTTGTAGCCTTGTTATGCCTTGGTCGTCGGACCAACACGTTGCTTCAGGACCCAAGGTCAACACTGTTGAGAAGTTGGCCGAGCTGCGACGCGCTGGTGTCAATGTCGGTATGTGTGTCGTTCTCTATGAGCTACGATAGGTCTTAACGTCTCATCTCTAGTTCGGATGAACTTTTCTCATGGTTCCTATGAATATCACCAGAGTGTGATTGACAACACAAGGAAGATGCTGTCGCGTAAGTTACCAATATCTGTCGAGGTGTAAAACTATATCAACTTCAATAGTGGACCCTCATGGACGTCCTGTTGCCATTGCTTTGGACACGGTAAATTTCCATCTCATCACTTCTTGAGATAAATCTGAAAGGACTGTAGAAAGGACCTGAAATCCGCACAGGCTTGACGCGCGATAACAAAGATGTGAGTAACTTAGAAGCATATATAGATACATTCTCATTTACAAGCGCGTTCTAGTATCCCATCTCCGCTGGGCACGAGTTTATCGTAACGACTGACCCCAAATACAACGAGGCTTGCGATGATCAAGTTATGTTTGTTGACTACGTTCGTCGTCACTTTGTTTATATGCGCATATTCTCTCATTCTGTCTTGATTAGGCCAACCTTCCCAAGGTCACAGCTCCAGGGAAGCTCATTTATGTTGATGACGGGATCTTATCTCTCCTGGTTCTGTCCATTGACGGACCCAACGTCCGAGTCCGCGCCCTCAATTCCGGAAACATCTCTTCTCGCAAAGGTGTCAACCTCCCTAAGACCGACGTCGACCTTCCCGCTCTTTCGGACAAGGACAAGAAAGATCTGCAATTTGGTGTCAAGAATGGAGTCGACATGATTTTTGCATCATTTATCCGACGCGCTCAGGATGTTAAGGATATTCGTGCTGTCCTTGGACCTGATGGTGCTAGCATCAAGATTATCGTCAAGATTGAGAACGAACAAGGTGTGGCCAACTTCGACGAAATTTTGAAGGAGGCAGACGGTGTCATGGTCGCTCGCGGTGACCTTGGAATCGAAATTCCAGCCAGTCAAGTTTTCTTGGCCCAGAAGATGATGATTGCCAAGTGCAACATCGTTGGCAAACCTGTGATTGTCGCTACCCAGATGCTTGAGGTATGTCTTCCATCCAAATTAAACTGTGATCCATTCTAATACGCAACACGATGTAGTCCATGACGGTGAAGACAGACCTTAGTTTCCGACATAACGCAGTACTGACGAAATTGAATAGTACAACCCCAGGCCTACTCGCGCTGAAGTCAGCGATGTTGCAAATGCCGTGTTGGATGGAGCTGACTGCGTGATGCTGTCCGGGGAGACTGCCAAGGGTAACTACCCTGTTCAGTCTGGTGAGTGAGCTAGATGCATCGCAGCGATCTTTGATCTTTACTTGTTGATCAGTCCTCATGATGGCGGAAACATGTCTCTTGGCTGAGGCGGCTATTTGCTATCCTCCTCTGTTCGACGACATCAGGTCGATTCAGCCTCGCCCTACCGAAACCGCTGAGACTGTTGCAATTGCTGCTGTCGCCGCTGCCTCTGAGCAAGGTGCCAGTGCTATCATTGTTTTGTCCACGAGCGGAAACACTGCCCGCCTAATTTCCAAGTATCGCCCGTCTGCACCTATCATTACTGGTATGCTGCGGCTGACCTTATTTACGACGGCGAATCTAATGACCCACTGCAGTTACCCGAAACCAGCAAACGTCGAGGCAGATCCACCTCCACCGTGGCTGCTATCCATTCTGGTATCCCGAGCCAAGGGGTGTCGAGCCTCATCAATGGCAAACCGATGTGAGTTCCATTATTCGTAAACCTGCAACAGAGACTAATCTGAGACGCCACAGGTGGACAACCGCATTCGATTTGGGCTGCGCAACGCACTTGCTTTGAAGCTCATCTCCCCTGGCTCGACCATCATCGCCGTGCAAGGCTGGAAAGGTGGACTCGGCCACACCAACACCCTCCGCGTCCTCTCTGTCCCAACAGATCCTGCTGATCTGGAAATGCAACCATTGGGCTCGGTCTAAGGTGCTTGTATATGTTAGAATGACCTGCAGATAAAAAGCTACTTCGATACGATGTACATGACTAGTTCTTCTGCGCAGCAGAAATACACATAGAGACTTTTTTTATTACGAGTGCATCGGAAGCGGTCATGGTTGCCGTCGATCGTGCAGAATTTTAGGACACCTGCCAAATGGGGATAAGCTGCTGTCCATCATGGCCAGAAATTTCGAATGCATACTCTGTTGGCTGTCTGAACAGCTTTGTCGCCGTCTGTGTTCATCTCCCGCCTGGTTCCACCGTCACGTCCCCAGGCGTCAGCTACGCCCATGGCCACGTCCGCATACTTCCCAAAACCACACCGCCAGAATGGTCATCATCGTGGACGCCTTTCCTTCAGCAACGCACTCCCGGTTTACACGTCGTCGTCCACCGCAGTCCAGGAGAAGTATGCCAGTAGAGCGCATCAGTATCCTTGGTGGATATCCTTTTCACTAAGGATACCTGGTCTCCCAATGCGTCGCTTTCGTGTCTTCTTCATCAACCCATGGCGGCTGCACCATTTCAGTACGACGCGTTTCGGTCGTAAAAGAGGGTCTTTGATGCTATGCGTCTCATTCCTCTTTCTCTTCTTTTTCATCTTTGCCCTTGCAAAGCGTTTTGGGTCGCACGCGAAGCGGTGGCCAGGGCCGTTTACGGGCGACCCGCCCACGCTGGTGTACAAGAGGGAGGACCTACAGCGAATATGGCAGTGGGAAGTTACCAGCGGTCATTTCCCAAGTCGGCAACGAAGTAAGTTTTCCAGGTAATCTGCATAAAGCGTTAATCGGTCGGGCTCATGTGGCTGGCATTCTGTAGTACCTGAACAAGTCAGACTAAAGACAGTACTCGACAATCCTGCTCTCCCCCCTCGACGATCCTCTCAATCCTCTCAAGGGCCGTATGTTACAGAGACCAGAGGAACTGGTGCTAAACGAATCTATCTCGACATCCAAAGCGCTCCCGAAAATGTGGCTTACCCTCCTAGACCTGTGCCAGGAAGTGTCGCGGATTTGGACATCGTTATGGACCACTGCGACTTCTCGGAGAAGAAGGTTAGTGGCCCACATTTGCTCCTTATCATTTACTAACTTCATTTAGTTCGTCCGTGACTGCCTGGAAGTCTTACGCGTTGGAGCAGGCCTTGACAACGGCAAGAGGGTGCGGAGGGGTCGTATGGATGACTGGAAATACATCTACATTGAGCAGCCTAGCAATTCCACTACGCATGTGGCACGCAGCCTCGGCGCGGGGGGTGAAGAGTACGGAATCACGACCATGACGGATGACGGTTCTGACCCTGACAGTGGTCTGACAAAAAAGCGGGGGGTAGAGTGGGAAAAGCCCCCTATCAAACTGCCCAGCACCGTTCATTACCGACCAGCATCTCTTTCGCCATCTGAATGTGATCCAGAGAACCCCAGAATCTTTCACATGTTCTGGACAGGCCCATTCACGGACAAGCCTTACCTTGCAATCCTGTCTTTCCTTTTCACCCAGAACACTGGGCTACATCTACATGAATACCCAGTCGACGGAGTTTGCAGACCGCAATTCTGGCTTTGGATTAATCCCGGCCCTGCAGCAGCAGTCCCAAATCCGGCAGCGTATCGAGATATGTATGCGCAATTGAAGTCCAATCCCTGGGCATCACCCTTTCTACATCCGCGGTTCAAAGATATCATTCATTTCAAAATGTGGAATACCACCGAACAACTGGACGGCGTACCCGAGCTTAGGGACGAATGGCGGGCTAGGGATCTTTTCAACTCCGGAGGATATGTCATTCCGGTTCCTGCAAAAATCAAGGAGAGCATGGCAAGTGGCGAAGAAAACTCGACCCAGCATCTGTCGACAGTGACTCGCGAGGATGACATGATAAATCGTACCGGCTCTAAATCTTCATCGACATATGACCGTCTCTCCGTGATCTTGTCAGACATGGCTCGGTTCATTCTCTGCCACCGCTTTGGAGGTATATATCTGGATGCGGATACAATATTTTTGCGGGATTGGGAAGAGCTTTGGGGGTGGAAGGGTGCCTTCGCATATCGTTGGTCGCGGCTTGAAAAATACAACACTGCAGTCTTGAAGCTCAACAAGAATTCCGCACTTGGGAAGTTCCTCTTCCGGACAGCATTGAAGAATAACCTCGATTTTCATCCTATGACGGTTTCGCGCTACACAAAAGAGGCCCATTTGGAGGGCTTACTGATGCGACTACCTGACGCCCTCTTTGACTCTGCATGGCTGATAACTGAGGACCATCAACATATGCGGCCGCCTCAGCCTTTCTTGACGAAGTATGTCAAGTCTTACTCCGCTGGAGCTCAAAACTAACTGTACTTTTAATAGCTTCGAGCAGTTCTTTGACACGCCTTCGACTGACAGTGCTGCGCCTCAAGCTCTTGGCTTCGAAGGCTTCTATAGAGGGGCTTATTCCTACCACTTCCATAACTTCTGGCACGTCAATTATTTTTATAACCTTGGCCGATTTTGATTGACGTCGTTCATGCTATTTAGGTGGAAGCCGTTTGACCCGGCCCGAAATTGGCCAGATCTTGGTCCACGATTCGTGGAAGGAGAACGCATTGCCAGGAAAGCGCTGCGCGAGACGGACCCGTCTAAAGGTCGTCAAATACACTATGGAGATGAGGATTACGAAGATCGGGTCGAGGATGACCGCCGTGACTTAGATTGGTCCACGGTATTGAAACGCACGTTCGAATCCTACATTCGTGGAGAGCGACCCAACATGTACGGAGAGATGCTTCGTTGGTGATCTCATAACGCATCATCTAGCCTGAGTTTTGGAATCTGAAACTGGGAAATTGTGGTAGAGGTGGGGAGGTAATCATTTAGACTTGCAGTAATTCCTCGTGTCCCGGGGAAATGACGCTTTTAGGGCACACATGCACGATGGACTTAGACCAACTTGAACAATCCTCAAACTTGTTCATCGAGGACACTTCACGACTTCGAATTCACTTTATGTATTTATTCACCACCATTTGCACCATTTTTTGCACATTCATGAACCTACCTCCCCCTTTACCACCATTGTACTAATGTAAATACTATGGATGCTTATTTGACCCGGTCTGATAGTTTACAGAGCATTTTTGCTAGCTATACCCCTGGTTAATTCTATAATCCACATGGTTTTGAATCTCGAGCCCTGGTCCATAAAGTGAAATGTTACGTCCCTGAAGCACGACGGATTGAAGAGTAACTGTATTGCCTTGCTTGGATAACGAAGGTCTTGGCCTGACTTCAATCAGTTGATAGTTCGTCTTCCATTTGTACCATTGAATCATTGTTCCTATCTAGAGTACTTAGAGTGAAGAGAGCACAATCTATGCACTTGAATTTACGCCTGGTTCCCTCAATAAAGCCTACTTGGTGGCTCGAGCTTGTGCGGTATTGACAGCATCTTTGAGCTCTCTGATCACCGCTGGTGGGTCGGCTGCCCCGAAGATTGCAGTACCTGCTACAATGACATTGCTCCCTAATACCAGGCAGAGAATCAGACGAAGAGGAGTAAGAATAAGCGTGATTACTTGCCTGCATCTGCGCAGACCCCGACGGTTTTAGGACCAACGCCGCCGTCTACTTCAATGTCTTTCTCTGGAAATCGTGCCCGTAGTTCGGCTACCTTTGGTACGCATTTTTCAATAAATTTCTGACCTCCACGGCCTTGACAAGTAAAATATGAATACGACGTGCCAGAGCGAAGGAAAGGAGAAAAAACCTGGGTGTACGGTCATCACAAGCAACATATCAGCTGCTTTGCCAACCTCATCGGCGATCGCCTCTGAAGGGGTATCGGGAGAAATAGCAACTCCCGCCTTCATGTTTCGCTTGTGGATTTGGTCAATAAGCGCGGCGGGATTTTCTGCAAATACTCCATCAGCCCCAATCAAAGTGTCCATGGTGTGCTGGCTTACTCGTTGCCTCTAGGTGGAAGGTATACATTGCACCGCCCGCATCGGCTATATCGTCAACCCACTGAGGAGCGAGAAAATCAGAGAGTGGAGTAGAAAGAAGAGACTAGTGGTTACTCTCTCAGGTTCGGAGACCATCATATGGCAGTCCATGAAAATTCCGGGAACTCCTTTATGTACCGATGCGAGAACAGGTGCTCCTGTGGTTGCCAACTGGATAAGCGGGTTGCGGAGAATGAGATCGGGCTAAAAGGGTACCCATTGTGATATTGGGGACGAAATGCCTATCGACATCAGTTTAGATGTGAAGGGATTCAAGCTCAAAAAATAGTTACCCGTCCATCACATCTAACGAAATATTCAGATAAGATCACGCACTGTCGAACGGTAGCCTTACCCATATGAAGCCATTCAGCGCCATCCTTAATCATGCGCTTGCATTCTGCGGTGAGCTGACCGAAGTCCGAAGCAAGAACAGACGGCGAGATGATTGCGCGAGGCATAGTTGGGTGAGAGTCTGTGCAAGCCTGTGCGGTTTGCTGTGCGAATCGGAACTGTGCACATCCGTCGGGATCAAAGTGCCAATGACGTAATCCAAGTATGGCGCTGGCCCGATGGGGATGCACTGGCAGGGTTGCTGCGACCGCATCGCTTTTTGACTGTCGTCTTGATATAAATTTCAGGCCCTCCACAGGTCCGATGTTTCTTACTCGCAATGTACTCCAAAATCTTTGTCGCGGCCATCTTCGCCCTCCTTAGCTCTGTGGCAAATGCTTCCCCTCAACCGACACCAGCGCCAGCTCCCGAACAGGTTGAGGCTCGTCAAGGTTCGTAGTTGAAGTATGCACTACTATGTCTTCGTCTGACCCGGTATATCTTGCAGTGGCCAGCGTAATTTCTGCTATTACGGGAGGAGGTGCGTTCCCCTCCTGTCCTTCGAAAGATGTTTGAGCTCACACGATATGTCCTTAATAGCCGCATCTGTTGCTAGTGAAGTAACGGCAGGTGCTGCTAGCGTTCTATCTGAAGCCACGGCCGGCGCTGCCAGCATAGCAGGAGATGTGACCAGTATAGGTGCCGGAGTCTTCGAGACCGTAACCTGTATGCTTTTCTGCCTGATTCCATTGACGAGAGCGAACTCCTGATTCTATGATTCTACTTTAGCCGTCGGCGACAAAGCATTCACGATCGTGACAAGTGAAGGCGGAGCTGCGTTCACGCTTGCCACTTCCGGTGCTGGTGTGGCTACCTCGGTCTTTGGCTCAGTATTCACGGTTGCTACTGGCGACATCGGTTCTGCTGCAACGGCTGCCGCCTCTGCTGCCTCTTCAGCTGCGTCAAGCATCGCCGCCGCTCATAATGGCGCCATCACGCCATCTTTGAACATGAAGACTCCTCTTGCTGCCGGCATTGCGGTTGTCATGCTCAGCACTCTCTTTGGCGCTTTCATTACTGTTTAAAGCTTTCTCATACCAGAGACACGGTCATTCGTTCATACACGGAAGATGTTGGAAACCCTTCCAATTCAACCTGGACAAGCTAGCAACTTGCATTATTTGTTATATACCACTTAATCTTCGACATTCTTACTTATTATTTTTGATCTGTATTATATCAGGTCTGTTGTAATGATACCCCAAGTATTGGCTGAGGACTGAGTGAGATGAATTGGCCAGTCAGGCTTGTCTCTGGGGGATTCTATCGGTTCAAAGGTCACTACAATCGTTCATAGATATCGTCACCTCCATCGAATGCTTGGGCAAGGTATGTGGCTCCGTCTAAGTCTTGGCACTTGCTTTCTTCATCTATTTTTAGCCACCGTACACAGGTGATCTGCACAGGGCATCTCGGAGTCGATTTCTTTTCCTTGTTTGTTCACAACCTTTCGACCGTTGCTGTCAAACTGAATTGAAAGATATGTGTGCTCTCTCCGTGTTAGCGACAGCATGCCTTTACCCTTATGCTGGCTCTGGTGCAGGGGATGCTTGTCAAAAATCCCATATCCTTGGTTGTCCCCAACCATTTGGAAGACTACCTCTTTAACCGTGTCTGGTTCCTCTTGCCACTCCTCTGCAACCTAATCACTCTGTGAGCTTTGCTGAGAAGAACGATGCAAAGACAGCTCAAGGTTGCTCTATATATGACATTCTGCTTTCTTTTCTTTGGGGGACCCTTCTCTGCAGCACTCAATCCACCAAACGAAGGACGCCTACTTCCACCACGACGGCTGATTCCCCTCGTCCCTGGCACTCAGATTTCACGTAAGTAACGCTTCTAGCCCACGTCAATGATCATGTTATCGACTGGACATTACTTCCTTGGCATCCAGCCACGCTGGTTGACCTGCAAGACCAGTTTGTGAACTTGCAAACCCAAATTAATGACGGTAAGTTTGCCAAGAGACATCTCCTACAGAGGAATCTGGAAATTAAGATATCCTTCTTCTGCACAGCTGTCCCAGGCTCTCCTGAGTTTGACGATTTGGTCGATAGACTTACGTTCGTACAAACGAACTGTGCGTTACTTTTCATGTGGTTTTGATACCCTGCTGACACGCGGAGTTGCTCAGTGCAACAAGGTCTGCAAGGCGTTGCGGTCTTGCAGCTCAACTCGACTTCAATTCCGGCATTGCCATCTGGGATAGTCATCAACACTCTTGTAACCGAGAGCAGCTCGGCGGTCTCACCTCCCATTTCCACCTTGCCATTTAGCACAAGATCAACTGTTACTGTACCCTCCATCTCAAGCTCTGGTGCGGCGACCTGTGAGTCAAGAAGTCTTGGCCTTTGCAAGATATGTTATTGACTGAATTTTCTCAGCGCCTGTAGTGACAATCACCACTACCTTGGGAACCTTAGTGTCGGTACTGACAATTCAAGAGGCCAGCAGTGCCATTCTATCGACAACTTCAACATTGCCTTCGGACACATCGGCCATGTTCCCAGAGACGACTTCGATCCCATCATCTCTGTTGTCTTCGCAAAGCAGGACACGAAAGGCCTCTGCTTCAAGGTCAGGGACGGGAAGTTCGCCCAGGAAAACGCATGGGAGGAAGTCGGCCAAGCAAATGATCAGGTGAGCTCCTTCAGTGATCATTGAGCGAAACAGACTGCAAATATATCCAGTGCTGGAACTCCATCTGCGCCAACACAAGCAAGGATACAAATGATATCCACGATTATTGGCACACTATTAATGGCGAGCCTGTGATTTCTCTCGTGTCATAGAAGCGGACTGGTATGAATCCATGGGTTGCGGATAATTTAGCTTTATTCTCATACCAAAAGACGTCCCAACTTTGAGTTGCCGAACATTCAAACTGGACTTTCGAACTTTATATATATGGACTTGACTCTTGCTGCTTATAGTAGACTGTATTTTCTTTGACGAATATGCGGACAATGGACGAGAAAGAGTGTATTTGGACCAATAATTCCAAATTCAAGAGTCATGGCGACAAATTGGGCAGATTACAGTGGAATCTAAGCTTCGGACATGTCCTTGTTGACCTGCAAAGAGACACTTCGGTTTAGTCAAGATAGCGAGAACTGATCGTAGGAGCGCACATGAGGGTTGAAGAACAAGGTGTTGGGTCCCCAAGGGAAAGGCTTGGACCTCCTGTTCATGTAGTCATAGGCAGGAGTCTCCGGAAGCACTCCGCCATTCTCGTGCTTGATGTGCTCGACGTGGGCAGCGTGTTCGGTTTCAGTGTTGTAAACCCACGCGACACAAGTAGCAACTTATAGGCTTGATCAGTCTCGGAGATTCGGAATGGAATCAAACCTCGACCCACTGGCAGGAACGCAAACATAGAAACTAGACGCGACAAGTTAGATAACAGAACTGACCATAGTACACAGTCCATGACGTACCTGATTTTCCTCCACAGTTCAGAGGTCTCTGTAAAGCAAGTAAATGACCATGAACCTCCGGTATCTGAGAAACTCTATTTACCAGCCGCGTGGTGCTGGAGGTCCTTGTCCTGGGCTAAGTATTTCTCGAGACCCTTGGGTGCGGCAGCCTCGGACAGTTCTGTGGCGAAGCCACGAGGCTTGGCATGGAAGCGCGTTGGCGCACGAATGGCACGTCTGGACAAAGCTCGCGCAGCGAAGGACATTGGGTAGACTGAATTGGGGTTTAGATTCTGTGAGCGAGGTCTGACGATGGCAAGGGTTATTCCGGGAACGACCGAATGTTTGCGTCTGCTTGGATTGAGGGACACCGCGTGCGAGGACGCGTCACCCAAGTTGTAAGAGATCAGAGCAAAGGAAACGCAAGCCTTTCCCTTACACTCCTTTACAATGGTCCGTCCTCAGTCCTCCGCCGCTGGCGTCCTCGCGTTATTGGACGAACCAGACCCGGTCTTCAAACAACATGCCCTCAAGGCTCTGAATCCACTCGTACCGCAGTTCTGGGCTGAAATCTCAGAACATATCGCTGTGATGTACGCTTGAGTTTGTCTGAACTGAGAAAGTTCCTAATTTAACGCGCTGAAATACAGTGAAGCTCTGTACGAGAGCGACGAACTCCCCAAACCCACACGCGATGCTGCTGCCCTAGTTGCTAGCAAGGTCTATTACTTCCTTGGTGAATACGACGAAGCTCTCTCTTTCGCTCTCGGGGCTGGGAGCGCGTTCCAGGAGGAAACTCGTGTACATGGGTCGGAAGAATACGTGGAGACAATAGTCTGTGCGTTACTGTCATTCAGCCTTTTCCTGACACCGATTTATTCATGCTCGTTCTGAATAGCCAAGGCTATTGACAGGTATATCCAAGCGCGTTCCGCCGAGCAAGCAGGAAGCAAGGATAAAATCGATCCTCGTCTTCAATCAACCATTGAAGGCATCTTCAACCGTTGTATTTCGGAGGGCGAGTTTAAGCAGGTGAGTTGGGGTTCGAATTGTATCTTCAAACCACTCAATTTGTTACTATAGGCGATCGGTATTGCTCTAGAGTCTCACAGATTAGACGTGATTGCGGACATCTACAAGCGGACCAATGATGTTTCCCTGTTATCATACACGATGGATGGCGTCCTCGATACCGGATTCTCCCTTTCATATCGAGACCAAGTCCTCCGTTTCCTCTTCCCTCTCTTCCCTCGCCCAGCTGCAGGTGATGGGTCTCCTCACGTTCATGCGCTTACACGCCTGCTTGTCACGCTTAGCGAACCCTCATTGACGATACCTTTGCTTTCTTCACTTGTTGAGGGTCAACCTCTGTTGGCGTATCAATTTGCATTTGACCTTGTGGAAGGAGGGTCGCAGGATTTCCTTGAGACATTGCGGACAGAGCTTCCGGAAGGAAACGAAGTACATCTTTTTGACTTCTTGTTGTATTCAAGCTCTAACAACAGCTCTAGACGACAAAGCCTATATATGAGAAACTGAGGACCATTTTGAGCGGCAAAGAATCAATCAAGCTCTACCGCGAGTTCTTGAAGCGCAATAATCAAACGGACCTTTTGATCCTCAAGAGCACTAAGGTATCAGTCTTGCCACTGCCTTATGACGAGATATACTAATACTTGTTCGCAGGACGCTCTGGAACCAAGGTCATCTATCTATCACACCGCCCTTACCCTTCAGAACGCCTTCATGCACGCCGGTACCACTTCAGATATATTCCTTCGCGAAAATCTTGAATGGCTCGGATTGGCGTCAAACTGGTCCAAATTCTCGGCTACGGCCGGCCTTGGTGTCATTCACAAAGGATACTTCGAGCAAGGCCTGACTATTCTCGGGCCCTATCTTCCTCAGAGCGGAGGTGAAAGTAATGTCCCTGGAGCCAACTACTCGGAAGGTGGCGCCTTGTATGCTTTAGGTCTCATCAATGCGGGCTACGGAAGTGATGTTATAACTTACCTCCGTGACGCTCTCAAAGCTGCACAAAACGAAGTTGTACAGCACGGTGCAGCCCTGGGACTAGGTGTAGCCGGCATGGGCTCTAAAAGCCTTGAAGCTTTTGAGGACCTCAAAACAGTCCTTTACACTGACTCTGCAGTTGCTGGGGAGGGTGCCGGATATGCTATGGGTTTGGTCATGCTCGGGACTGCCGCATCAGAACCTGTGAGGGAGATGCTGCAATACGCTCATGACACCCAACACGAGAAGATCATTCGTGGCCTTGCTATGGGCACTGCGTTCATCTTCTACGGCCGTCAGGAAGAGGCAGATGCGACAATCAAGGTTTTGCTCGCTGAGAAGGTATTTCATACATTCTGTCGCGTCTTTTCGTTTCTGACGTTGTCAAGGATCCTATTCTTCGATATGGTGGCGTTTACACTCTAGCACTTGCTTATGCTGGCACGGCCAATAATGATGCTGTCCGTAAACTGCTGCATATTGCCGTGTCAGACACGTCGGATGATGTCCGACGCGCTGCAGTGACTTCACTGGCCTTCCTTCTGTTCAAGAACCCTGCTTCAGTCCCTCGTGTAGTGCAACTCCTGAGCGAAAGTTATAACCCTCACGTCCGATGTGGTGCTACCCTTGCTCTTGGCATTGCATGTGCTGGCACTGGTCTCCAGGTCTGTTCCATTTCTGTTGTTATTAGATGGAGGAGTTGACGATATGTGCTTTAGGATGCCATTGATATTTTGGAACCCATGACGAAAGACAGCGTAGATTTCGTGCGTCAAGGCGCATTCATCGCCCTCGGAATGATCTTGGTCGAACAATCGGAGGCCTCGTCACCGGCTCTAGCCCCTACGAGAGCAAAATACCAAAAGGTCATTTCGGACAAGCACGAAGACCCCATGGCTCGTTTCGGCGCAGCGATTGGCCAGGGTTTCATTGACGCTGGTGGCAGGAATGTTACCATCACCTTGCAAAGCCGCGCAGGCAGCATCAACACCAGTGCCATTGTCGGAATGGTTTTGTTCTGCCAGTTCTGGTATTGGTATCCGCTGGCCCATTGTGCTTCTTTGTCCTTCTCCCCTACGGGTATTATTGGTCTGAATGCGGATCTAAAGGTAAAATTGATTATTGCCTTATGCCCGT
>NHYE01005518.1:0-38627 GCA_002938385.1 Gymnopilus dilepis | reverse complement strand
GTGGGGGTGGGGGTAGGGTAGAGGGAGCGGAGGGGAATGAGGGGAATGGTGCTGCTAAACCAGACAAGGTGGAGAGGGATAATCTGGTTGGGAGGATTAATACGCTCGTCACGGTGGATGTGGATAATATTTTGAATGCGAAGGGATTTTTGTTTGTTGGTGGGTTTTTTATCTTCTTGCATCTCGTAAAATTGTGTTCTGAACTGCATTCAAAGTTATCCAAGTCCCTCTGGAGCTAGCTCTAGCACTGGTATTCCTGTATAAAGTCCTCGGATGGAGGTACGTCTCCGACTCTTCTTAGACGCTGATCGATCTTTTCAAGACTGACGTGTCGAATTGCTAGTGCACTCGTGGGCTTTGCTAGCATGATCCTCGTATCACCACTTCCTAGCCTGCTCGCGCAGCGTATACAGGACATACAGGCTCAGAAGCTGAAACGGGCATGTCACGGTCTCAGCTACTTCCAGCAGCTCACAATTCTAAAGCATACGATTTTTTAGACAGATGCCAGGGTAGAAGCTGTCACTGAAAGTAAGTCTGTCGACGACTTCTGATGAATATGTCGCTAATTGGAAACTCTGGAGCCGTGGGCGTCCTACGTATGATCAAGCTCTTTGGCTGGGAAAGGAAGATGAGCGACGTCATCAAGGAGAAGCGGGAGGATGAGCTGAGGTGGTTGTGGAAGGATAGGGTAAGTATCTTCAACTTCAATGCCCCAGACACGTTTGCTAACAGAGAAGCAACCATTTGCTACAGATTATATCGCTACTGAACGACGACGTCAAGTAAGAGACAACGGGTTTTTCAATTGGATGCAGACTCTGACTTGACTCGGCGCACGCTACTTTTTCTTGAAGCTATGTCATACCGATGCTCACGATGATCATCACCTATGCGACTTATTCGCTGATTATGAAGGAAAGCCTGAATGGTCTGTCCCACTCAGCTGCCTTTTCTCTTCGCTTTACAGTACTGCCATGTGCTGACGCTACCCTCATGTAGCTTCCAAAGTCTTTTCGAGTATGGCTGTGTTCGATATGATCCGTGGTGATTTGAGCAGGGTGTCGTCGATGCTGGTCCTCATGCTGAAAGGTCTGCACCTTCACACTGCCAGTGATCCTAGAATAATCATTGACGCGATTGTTGTATGGTTGGCAGGCAAAGTCTCGTTGGAGCGTATAGGTGACTTCTTGACTTCCACAGAGCTTTTGGACGAATTCGGCGGGAGGAATGGACATTGGTCTCAAGTTGAGGGTGCCTCCCCCGTCAACTCGAGTGAAGATGGTCCCCATACCGACGTTGTTGGCTTCAACAACGCCGTGTTCTCGTGGTCGGGCGATCCCAAGGAAGGCGGGGAGACGCCCTCTTCAAACTCGAGAGCATTTCGCCTACGCGTCGAAGGGCTCCTCACTTTCAAAAGAGGGTGTATCAACCTCATCGTCGGTCCAACGTAAGCACACACTTCCAGCGCCCATGTTTCGCTCCGTGCCATCACTAACATTGAGGGCAGAGGTGCTGGAAAGACGTCCGTCCTGATGGCCCTGCTCGGCGAAATGCACTTCACACCACCAGCCGCCGACTCGTGGTACCACCTCCCGAGGGAGGGCGGCGTCGCGTATGCTGCTCAGGAGTCGTGGGTGCAGAATGAGACTATTCGGGAGAATATCCTGTTTGGGTCGAGGTATGATGAGGAGCGGTATCGGAAAGGTGATGTTGTTTTGTCCATTTCAAGGGGAGTTGAAGCTGAGCTCTTTTGTAGTGATTGAGCAATGCGCTTTGAAGAGGGATATAGAGCTGTTTGAGGCCGGGGATTTGACGGAGGTCGGTGAGAAGGGTCTTACTTTGAGGTGTGTTCTTGAGTCTGAGTTTGTTCCGCGTGCTTAAGAGCAATGAAGTGGTGGTCAGAAGGCGAGAGTGACTCTCGCCCGAGCGATATATTCGTCTGCTGAGGTTCTTTTGCTGGATGACATTTTGGCTGCACTTGACGTCCATACGTAAGGGACCCTTTTTTCGTGAATGTGTAGGCCCTTCACAGTGGCTGTATCAGATCCAAGTGGATTGTCGAACATTGCTTGGCGGGAGACTTAGTTCGTGGGAGGACGGTTTTGCTCGTGGTCAGTCGATAGTTCCTTGACATTGTCATGATCGAGTCTGAATCATACCCAGACGCACAACGTCGCTCTCACCAGTCCAATGGCAAGCCATATCGTCTCCGTGGATATCAACGGTCACGTCCGCGATGTTGGCACAGACATATCTGCAGCCCTCAAATCCGACCCACTCCTCGCCCAAGAAGTCGAGCACGAAGCAGACGAAGCCGAGCTCGAGAAAGAAGTCATCGACACCATCCACAAAGAAGACACCGTCACCAAAACCGACGGAAAGCTGGTCTTGGACGAAGAAATCATCGAGGGTCGCGTCACCTGGCGTTCGATCATGCTCTTCATAAAGGGCCTTGGCGGCAATCATTCGCTCTTGTTCTTGGGTGTTTGGGTGTGCGCTATGATCTTGCTGCATTCTACCGATTTGTTCGCTGTGTGGTTCTTGGGTTATTGGGGGTCGCAGTATGAGACGCATAGTCCTGAGGATGTGGCAAGCCAGTAGTGAGTGATATCTAGTATTTGTGAATCTGATCTCCACTGACGACCGGTTTTACAGTTATATTGTTGGATATACATTGATACTTTTCACCACTGTGGTCATATACACCTCTGAGACTGCTGGGTACCTTTGGGGAGCGATGAGAGCCTCGAGGGTAATCAACGCGCAATTGGTCGAGTCAGTATTAGGTTCAACTTTCCGGTACGCAGGCAAAGCTGATTATCTTCTATTGAGTGGCCTAAATTTTTTTCTAGATGGCTCGACAAGACCCCAGCAGCTCGCATCATAACGCGCTGTACACAGGATATCGCCGCCGTCGATGGAGAACTCGCGTCGAATTTCGCCGCTGTCGTTGACTATCTGATCATGACGCTCGTCAAACTTGCTGGGCCCGTCATATTCACGCCCATCTTCCTGCTTCCGGGCGTCGTGATTGGAGTGGTTGGAGTGTATTTGAGCAATATCTATCTCAAGGCTCAGATGTCCGTCAAACGTGAGATGAGGTGAGCACTCTCTCCCTCGGCGACAGAGTTGATCTTGATTGCGTTTGTAGCAATGCTCGTTCCCCCGTCTTGTCACATTTTGGAGCCGCCATAGCCGGAATGGGTACGTCGTGATTTTGAGCCCAGTTGCAGAGTTGAAGGGATTTATTGCCCCTATTTTGCCAGTTTCTATCCGAGCATATGGTGCTCAACAATCCTTCAAGTCAGAATCCCTCCATCGCATTGACCGCTTCATCCGAATTGCCAGGACATCGTACAACCTCAATCGCTGGATAGCGATCCGGATCGATCTCCTCGCGGCTGTGTTCACCACCGGCGTTGTATCATACCTATTGATTCGAAAGAATTTGAACGCGGCCAACACAGGGTTCTCGCTGAAAGCGTCTCTTGAGTTCTGCAGCTTCATTTTATGGCTCGTGAGATACTACACCAATTTTGAAGTGTGTTGTAATAGGTGAGGTGCCTGTCTTTGACCGATTGTGTTGATTGAGGGTTGATTGACACTGGCTACAGCTTGGAGAGAATTCAATCGTATCTTGACATTGAACATGAGCCGAAGTCGACAAAAGAGGGAAAACCACCTGCAGCTTGGCCGAAGACGGGAGACTTGAGGGTTGAAAGACTTTCGGCGCGTTATTCTGCGGTACTTCATACGCTGTCCGCGAGTGTGGTCTACCCTCTGATCGAGCTTCTCCTTGTTCATTAGACGGGTCCAAATGTCTTGCATGAACTGTCTTTCGAAGTGAAATCGGGCGAGCGGATCGGAATAGGTATGCTGCACATGTCCATCACTTTCTCATTCCAGTTCACAGTGACATATCTCAGTTGGACGAACGGGTAGTGGCAAGGTGCCCCTTTAGATTTCTTTGACTTTTTCAGATCTTTTGACGCATAACCTTGCCATCTTAGAGCTCTTTGACGCTTTCCCTCCTGCGTTGCATTATCACCGAAGGCACGGTCTACTACGATGGCCTTGCGACAGACAAGGTCAACCTGGAAGATCTGAGGTCCAGTATTACCATCATCCCACAAATTGTACGTCTTCATAAATGTTCTGCAATGGATTTGTCTCCTGACTGCCTGGATAAAGCCCGAACTCCTGAGTGGTATGCAGAGAATCAACGTTCTCGTACTCAGCCGGCTCACTTCATGATAGGGACCTTGCGACGGAACCTGGATCCTTTTGATCAAAATGACGACCTGACGCTAAATAACGCCTTGCGTGCCGCAGGCCTCTTCTCTCTGCAAAGCGAGTCAGAAGAAGCACGTCTCACGCTGGACAGTGCCATTGTTAATGGAGGGAACAACCTCTCTGTGGGTCAGCGGCAGATAATTGCCTTGGCGCGGGCTATCGTCCGCAATTGCAAGCTGCTGATTTTAGACGAAGGCAAGTGGTAATGGTTCTATCCTTGACATGCCGTGTTAACGGAGACTTTGCAGCTACTTCCGCAATTGGTCCGTATTGCTCTGCCTGTTTTCGCAATATCCAAGTTGACGTGCCAACGCAGACCACAAGACTGATTCGGTCATCCAGTCCTCGCTGAGGACCGAGCTAGGACCAGATGTGACAGTCCTGACGGTGGCACATCGGCTTCAGACTATCATGGACGCAGACAAGATCGTGAGTTTTCAGTCTCCCCGTCTCCCCTAACCACTTGACTCGTTTCTATTCCAGATGGTCCTTGATCACGGCAACATGGTGATTAATCTCATTCATCGATCCTTCCGTGACGATCTGTCATTGATTGTCCACTTATCAGGTGGAATACGACGCCCCTCAGGCTCTTCTGACAAAGAAAGGAGGATATTTTAAGGCTCTTGTTGATGAGAGCGGAGACAGACAAGCTCTTTACGCTATGGCGCAGAGGAAAGGTATTGACTCTGCTGGAAGACACCTGTAGTCAGTTGCATGACTCCGTGAACACATAGGGAACAATTTCTTGCAAGGCGACAGTCGGTCACCATTTCCTTCAGCTTAATGCCGCCTAGCCTGTCTCGAGCCTCTTGTATAGCCTCGTAAGATGAGATCATGCCAAAGAGGAGGGAGAGGAAAGAAATGACCATTACAATATTACAATCCCGAGGTATGAACAATGGTTTGGTGACAGTAACTAGAGTTCGACCTCCCGTACACCATCCTTATCGACAACTTTAATCTTGTAGTTTGACGGGCTGACGACCAGACGCTTCGACACCTCATCGATGCAACGTTTGAGGGTTGCTAAGCCCTCTTCAAGGGGTGCTTCCGGGTCATGGTATCTGTAATAAAAAAATCAAGCTTTTTTCAACACGGGAGACCATTGAGGAGCAACATGACCCACCTGTCCAACAAACTCAGAGCGAAATACGACCCGTAGCCGTGGGCAGCGAAGGGAACCTCTGTCAAGGTGCCGAGGTAATCAATCCAGTACAAGTGAGGATCGTGCGTCGCGGTGTCGTAACCTCCTAGCAGGAGATTGACAGAGTAAGGCCTTCGTGAGCGAAGAGACTCTGCGAGCGACCGGCGAATCCAGGATGCTGCAGCTGCAGGGCGGAGTGCGTATAGATTGCGAATTTGGTACAGGCGAATGTTGCGTTCTACAAATTCAGCGAATTGAATTGTGTCTCCTATATCACAGAAGGGATGAAAAGGTTTAGAATCTCATGAAACGATCAGTAAAACAGAATTGATACTTGCCTGGTTCTCCAGAATACGCCATAAGCAAGTGTGGGCTCAACGTCTTAATCTTGTCCTCATCGACCTTCATTTTGACGATAGACCTCGCAGCAGTGGTATCTGCCGCCATAATGAGGTAGCCTTTTCCAGTCAGCGCGAAGGACGTCTCCATTGTGGTATCAGCGGTGTAAGTGCAGTAGACAAGATTAGGCGGCTACATTACGCGTCCAGACTGTTTGCTTTCGTCGACGCGTGTCCCTCGGGTGTTGCCAGAAGTTACGTCAGCATGGTTATTTTTGTGTCGACTTCCCTCCTCCCTCGACCATAAATTTTGAACTTGGCATCTGCGACTTTGAGGATGCCCTCAGATATCAATGTCTCAGACTCGAAGCGGCAATTGTTTGAAGAGAAGATTGCGCAAAATGACGCTACTTTGAACGACATGAAGGCGAACATTCAAGTTCTAGAAAATAAACGATACGAGCTATTGACAGGCTTGAACAGCACTTCTCGAATCATGACAATGCTCTCCGCTGAAGTTTTGTCGGAAATATTTCTGACGATCTGCGCTCACGATACAACCGCGCACTTCAAAATGCCCAAGGCCTTCATCCTTGGGCGAGTTTGTAAAGCGTGGCGGCACATAGCATGGTCAACACCACGACTTTGGGCAACCATTCGAATACGCTTCTCAAAGGAGCGCTACGGCACACAGAGAATCCTCCTCGAGGATTGGATCAAAAGGAGCGCTGATTGCCCCTTGCAGCTCTTTCTGTATACGCACGAAGCCAACAAGCGATGGGAACCGCCCGCTGACGCTACTATCAAATTTCTGGTTTCAACGTCGCACCGGTGGAAACGACTCGAAACCATTGCATTCCCAACACTGGCACGCGTCATCAAGGAGACCAATGCGGTATTTCCAGTGTTGGGTGCTCTGTGTCTCCAAAATTCCATCTACTTGATTGAAAATGTTTTCAGTGATTGGACTCTCAATTCCACTGCCCTTCAATTGCGGTCTCTCGATATAATCAATCTCATGCTTTCTCCTCATCTTGGCATCAGGTGGGGCATCTTGATTGAATTGCATACCACCTTAAGTTTCCTGCAACGGGACTCTATTGAAGTCCTTGCTTCACTGCATTCTTTGAAACTCTTAAATTGTTATCTATTGGGATGCAACAATCATTTCGATCCGTCCAGTGTTCCAGTCCCAAATCTACCCCGCCTCTCCGCACTTGTTGTGCACGGACACCCAAAATCGATCGTGACTTTGCTAGCCCTTATCACGACCCCACGCCTCCGTGTGCTCCGACTCAATATCCATCCTATCACAAGGGAGCAGATATTATGGCCAAATTCTCTGATAGATCTAATCAAACGTTCTTCTTGTCAATTAACAGAGCTCTCGCTTGATCAGAGCAACATCACAGATGAAAATCAGATATTGGACTTGCTTTGTACAGTCTCCCCATCTCTGAAGAAGTTCTGTCTTTCCAGCGAATACCATCCTTCGTCATTTACTCTCTCGGATCGGACTGTCAATAAACTAAACCTTCGACTCCCAAGAAGTCGGAATACACGGCAACATTGCCTACCTAAGCTGGAAATCTTAAATTTTCGTGGAAATATTTCGTTCACTCTTCGAGCAATGATTCGTATGCTCAGATCAAGAAGGCATATACGCGACGACAAGCCAGAATCGGACGAGGAAACCACTGATTCGGAGGATGAGGATCAAGAAAGTAACGATGCCTCATCAGACATGGAGGATGAAGGACTTGCTGGAAACGACGACAAGGACGTGATTGGAGGCAATGGGACGGTTTCATTGCAGGGCGGAGGCTCCGCTGGAAAGGCCAGGGCATCTGGGTCGACGCCGAGTCTGACCATCAATATGACCTACTTCAATTCATCCTGGTATCATGCAAAGAATCCCAACAAGATGTGGAACTTTGTCAAGAAAACAACAGAATATGCTGCAGATGGTGTATCGTTCTATGTGGGATATGAGAAGCCTGAGAGCGACCTGAGAGGGGACTCGGGTTCAGAATAGAGGAACTTCGTCAAAAATTTCAATTATTTCCATGTCCTTCACGACCTAGATTGCCTTCAAATCGGTACGTGCAAACTGAAGTAGGATTATGGCTTGATCAAGCTGCTCTCTTGTGGGCTTCAAAATTTAAGCCTTTGACTTGCCAGTGCCGCAGCCAGCCCTGTCAATGTGCAGCCAGGCCACCGGACCTGCATTACATCAGCGGGTTCGTTGGACGACGACTATTTTTAGTTTTTCTTTCGCTCTTTCAAAGATCCCCTGATTCCCCTCAACCATTCGTTGTCCGCCACACCCTTCCGAATTACTATCCCAACTCTCCTCACGCTAGAGATGAGGCAAAGTTTTGACTTTAATCCCAACGCCGCACAAACTGCCCTCCAAGACCAGTTCAGGCAGAACGAGACGATGCTAGAAGGAATGAAGGAGAGGATCGAAGCACTCAAGCATAGCCAGTACGAAATACTGCAGCGCATCAATACTGCTTCCCATATCATGTCGAAGTTTTCTCCAGAATTATTGTCCGAAATATTCTTTTTTGCCTGCCCCGACAACTGGAGCACTAGAAGAACCCCACGGCAGTTCATCCTGGGACGCGTCTGCAAAGCATGGCGACACATAGCCTGGACGACACCGAAACTATGGACGACAGTCCGCATTCGTTTCTCTCCTGAACGTTTCGAAACGCAGCGACATCTTGTCGAAGAGTGGGTCAAGAGAAGCGGCGAATACCCGCTGGAGCTGTACTTCGATGTCGAGTACGCAGAGATCGACGGCGACTGGGAACCGAGTGTCGACTCTAAGTTTCGATACCTAATGGAAACAACACACCGGTGGACCAGATTTGAATCGCCCGCATTTCCAAGTTTGGCACGAGCTCTGGAGCAGTGTGGGGCCCAGTTTGACCTGTTGGACACACTCCATTTGAAGAACAGGGATCATCCCTATCTTACGGAGTGGAACTTTCGCTCTGCAACCCCACGACTGCAGTTCCTTGATATATTGACCCTTAGACCGACTGCAGACCTACTCGTAGGCGTCAATTGGGAGAACTTGGTTGTGCTCCGTATCTCTCTTGACTTCAGATTTCGACCAAACATCAAGATACTCGCATCTCTACCTTCACTAGAATGTTTGTCTGCCTATGTGACAGGAGACTCGATATATTTCGACCTTGAGGGGCTTGCTGACCCTAATCTGCCAAATTTGTTATCATTGTCTTTGAAAGGAAAGCCTGAGGCCATCGTCTTAGCGTTGAACCTCATGAAAACTCCCAACTTACGGAAACTTCAGGTCGATCTCCATGACACGCATCACCAGGCCATGTGGACAGCTGCCATCGCTGATTTGGTCAAGCGCTCTTCTTGCCATCTCACGGAACTGACACTCAACGAAAGTAATGAGTGCGACGAGAGGCTTGTATTGGCTATGCTGAGCAAGGTTGGACAGTCGTTGGAAAGTCTGCATCTTACTTTTCCAGAGCCATTCACACTGTCTGACCTGACATTCAACACCTTGAACCTTACTCCGCATTCAAAGCCAAAGAGGCAGCAGCAATGTGTACCCAGCCTCAAGGCATTTTCCTACACAGGTCACATATCCTTTACACTGCACGCCGTGCTCCAAATGCTCAAATCAAGACGGCCACGTCGAGATGTTGTCTCTGATTCCGAGGAAGAAACGGACTCTGGTGATGAGATTGAAGATACTGACGATGAATCGCCTTCTGATGCAGAGGACGAAGTTGAAGGAAATAGCGGCACCTCGACCCCTGCTTCCGATGACGATTTTGAAGACATGACGTTGGTCGAAGACCTATCTTCTCGGTCCAGACCAGACTTCTTATCTATCTGCATAACCTACAGCAACCTTTCATGGTACCAAGAGAAAAATCCTAACAAAATGTGGGCCTTCGTCGAGAAAGTCAAGGAGTACGCTACGGATGGAATCTTTCTGAATTTGATTTGGGAGGAACCAGAAAGTGAGAATGAAGGATAAAAGATTCGGACATCGGTCTTGCCAAAAATTTTGCAATTCGCCGTACGACTAGTTTTATTTCCCATCTGGCAACTCGTAGATCGACATTTGACCTTCATATCTCTCTTGGGATGTATCTTCCACCGTGACGTGGTGCACACCTTCGCCGCGTCGCTATTCAACGTGTGACATGTGATGCTTTAGAGCACGTGCGTTCTTTGGGCGCGTCGTCACGTCGACTTTGGATCTCCGAGGCGGCCCTCGTGAACTTGACAAGCACCTCCATTCCAAAAGAACGACTGCTCAATTCGTGCGGCGCTATTAGTATGAATTCCGGAGAGAGCGACCCAGGGCCGGTCTGGCAGCGGCGTCGTGTACTGGCCAAGGAGAAGATTGCCCAGAACGAGGCGGCATTGCGAGCAATGCAACAGGACATCCGCATGCTGCAAAGCAAGCGTTACGAGTTATTTGAAGATTTCAACAACACAAGTCGTATCATGGCCTTGCTTTCTCCAGAAATACTATCAGATATCTTTATCGCTGCTTGTATGCCAAGTGATGTCGACTTTTCCTCCGTCCCGACGCAATTCGTCATCGGACGCGTTTGTAAATCCTGGCGGCGTATAGCATGGTCTACGCCGCGCCTGTGGTCAATTGTCAGCATCCGACTTGTCGAAAGTCGATACAACACGCAAAGGATTCTTCTGGAAGACTGGCTTCGACGGAGTGGTGATTGCCCCTTGTTCATCTCGCTGCACCTCGAGGAGGACGCCGAATGGGAGCCACCGGTTGACTCTACTCTCGAAAATCTCATGTCGACGTGCCACCGTTGGGCGAAACTCGATGCCTCCGCATATCCCGGGTTGATGGAAGCGCTGCAGAAGCGCCTTCCGCAGCTCCCTCTATTGAAGGTTCTAGAACTGAGCAAACTTGATTCCGTAGAGGAGGATTACTTGTCGACATGGAAATTCAGCTCGACTGTTCTTCGTCTACACACTCTCCATGTGTATGCTTTCCTGCTAGACCCGCAGCTGGGAATTCACTGGGGCAGTCTGGTCGAATTGCACGCGACTATAAGCTTTCAGTTCGAACCAAGTCTCGAAATATTGGCCCAGCTTTCCTCCCTCCTACATCTGCAATGCACTCTCAAGGATCCGAAAGAAGACTTCACTTCCGATGACATTCCCAGTCCCAGTCTACTGTCTTTGCAAACACTGTCGGTAGATGGCCCTATGGAGCTCATCATATCTTTTTTGGAACTTATTAAAACCCCCAAGCTCAACAAGCTCACAATTGAATTTGATGAAACTTCCGACGGGATTGTATGGACCACCTCCATTCGTGATTTCGTACAGCGGTGCTCCTGTCCCCTGGTCGAACTTGAAGTGACACAATGTGACCAGAACAATATCACAGACGAAGGGCATATGCTAGACATGCTGCTCAAGATGCCCCCATCTTTAAAATTGTTTGACCTCTGGTGCGATGGTTCATTTTTAACGCTCTCAAATCGAATCATACACCGTTTGAACCTTATGAAAGCAAGAGTGGAAAAACGACGCCCCTGTCTGCCGAACCTTGAAACTTTCAATTATCGAGGGAACATCTCCTTTACTCTCAGCGCTATGGCGGAAATGTTGCGATCACGTCAACGTCCGTTGCAGGCCCAGAATACAACAAAGACCTGCCGGAAGGATGGAGAAACAGACAAACCACAGGGCACTTCGGTATCTCAAAGCAAGCAAACTGACACATTGAACAAGATCAATCCACCGTCAGAAGTGTTTTTCAATGTAACGTATCTCAACTCTAAATGGTTCCAGAAGAAAGATCCGAACGAAATGTGGCGTTTCTACAAGCAAGTTGCGGATTTCAATACTCGTGGCGTCTCCCTATCTTTGGATTGGGAAAAACCGCAGTCCAACGGAGAAGGATCAGACTAGGCCATCGTTCACTCGTCCATTTTCCCTCTGCTGTGCTCTGGACAGCGAAACAAGCAACGTGGCAGTGGGCAGAACGTCCCTCGCACCTACTCAAGTGATTGCTGGAGTCGGACATATGACCCTTGGGAGCAATTCGGGAGGCATGTCATATTCTGAATGTTACACAATACTAGACTCTCCCAGCACCCATCGACCTTCAATTCGAGGCTCTTCTGGCGTACATTTTCTTGAGCTCATGCTTTACTCGAGTAGGCTTTTGGCCACAAGGGCGGAGGGCCGCCCTTGATTCGTCATGATCTCTGTTTGAAGGCTGATGATATCCTATGACTCATTTATAATTCAGGCCATACTCACTGCGCTGTACTTCGAGTTTGGCAAAGTAACTCGTTCAAAGGATCCGAGATCTGAGACCGTGGGATGAGGTTTCCGAACTGCTACCTGGCTTTTTCTCTTGGTTCTTGAACCACGTAGTAATGACAGGCTCACAAAGTTCTCCCTGCACGATTTAGCAACGCTTCGGACATTCGCGAGTATGATATACAGAATGGTGACTCTGAGCACACCTCAAGTGAATGAGGTTGACGTCAGGTGACCGTTTCTCCAGAGCCCTGCCTGGGGTGACGGGTCACTGCCGCCCCTAAGTTTAACGTTCGCTCCTAAGTTCGTGGCTCCAGGCTCCTGCAACGGCGAACCCTTTGTAAAGCGGAAGCGAAACACAGAACGCAAGAGAAGGACCGCGTCGTCGACTGCCCTCGTCGTCGCCGTCAGAGTCCAGCGACGATGAACTGTCTAGCCTATGCCAGTTGCCAATACCTACGACCAGTTTTTCTCCTGCGCGGTCCAATGCATGCCACAACGAGCTCGATTTTACACTCACACTCGATGGTCATCCTTCAACTCTCTGAATGCAACTTTGAGATCTAATTTAGACGGTTATATGTATGATGCCGACCTAGGACCAGATCTTCCATAACTGGCACCGCTTGCACCTACTTGTCTGTCCGACGTGTGCCACTACTTTTGCGCTTCCGTGTCCTGAATGTGAGTCGCCTGCGAGTCTTACTTAGATCAGCTTCTGACCGCATACAGAAAAACCACTTCCAGGCTCTTCGATTCATTGCGTGTCAGTCATGACTGCGCAGCTTCAAAAAGCAACCAGGCATACTCTCTTCTAAGGCCGCCCTCTCGTCCATGCAGTGCAAAGATGTAGCTATCTGTCAATCAAACGCTGTGCGTTATAGGGAACAGTCACTTATGCCAGTTTTCAATCTTGAGTTGCCGAGCTAGGAAGCCGGTACTCTTTTGTGAATCCCCTCGCACTGGGACTCTATCAACCTCGGCTTCTTTGAATTCAACCCTACAATCCATGTCGTTTTTCTGCGGCTCGTCCCATCTAGCGATCAGCGGGGGAAATTTCACCATTAACAACGGTCTTTCAAGAGAAGAGATCGGTGGGATTGCTTTTTTTGCTAGTGGGGCATATTTTGACCTACCAAATTGCAGTGAATGCCCTTGGCCAGGTGTTGGGGAAAAGAAATGCACCCAGCGATTGCGAACAGCAGCCTCGCTGTATGAAGAGGCGTCGATACAGCGGTGCGACCATCTTTCGATTGGATCCGCTTTTGTATAGATTTTAAGCGTATAATGCAGAAGCTCTACTCCAACAGAAAAAGGAAAAGTCTGCTGTAGCTTATGCTGAAGAACCCACCCGACGGGATGATAGCAAGCTATCGGAACTCATGGTCGGCCAAAGAAGCTCCGCTGAGTACGACGTGACTTACTTTTGGCATAGATCGTCGAGAAGAACGATATGAATCTCAGAACCGAGATCCTTCTTGGCAATGATTTTCGCCTTCATTCTGCGGTGTATGGACCGTACGGCCGTGTCGTAGCGGTCAAGGTCTTTGAAGGACCTCATGCCAGGCAGGTGAGAAATTATGGCTCAAATGTTCCAGCACTCTGAATTTAAAAACATCCTTCTCCAGAGGTGGTCAACGGAGGTAGTCTTGTCGAAGGATCTCTTGTCAGCATCCTCCTTGCCTCCCCAGCATCATTTTATAACAAAGCCCTTCACTAGCCATCCTAACCTTCCCAGGATCATCGGAGTTTCTGGCAAGCACTCCCAGGTCCCCTTCATCGTCTTTCGAGGAAGTGAGTCTATTATACATGCGCGTTTTGCTACCTTCCCTGACACTCCAATTCCATAGTATCGGAGAAGAAAATACAGCCAATGATAGCCCATGCTCTGCGTACAGATTTAAACATGAGCGTTCGTTTGGCAATGAAAGCTGTCAGTTATTCTTGCTGAGGAAGGATTGTCTTTACTGACTGCGACTCTTCATACCTCTTGCGCTAGGTCAAGGGCATTGCAGTGCGTAGTTCCCCTTATCGAATGGTTGTGACATCTTTCTGAGTTTTTTTTTGGTTTATAGGCAGGATTAAGCTATATCAAGTCCCAGAACGTTTTTCCACACTCCGGAACCAACAGTGATCTATCCAGGATAAGCGAGGTACCTGAATGTCTTTCGTCATGGGCTGTTCTAACACGAATGTATGAAGAGCTTCGATGTCTTCGCAGGCGATAACGACGAGCCCATTATCACATTTCACCCATTCGCCATGCGAAGGGACAATTGCTCAGTATTTACACCCCCCAACGAGACTCTTGTTTACACTGGCGTAGAGGTTTTAAATGGGTTATGCCAGAAGGTCTGTATAGATCTCAATGCATTCTGACCTCCATTCATATGTATAATCTAGCTATTCTCGGAAACCAATGCTCTTCTCTACGGTAACCTATGACACCTCTCTTCGAGTTTGTGTAGAAGCTTATGCTTAGACGCAGATGACTCGCCGGTGCGAGACTTTGGAGATTATGATGTCGAAGGCGGGCATCACATACTTGAAACTGGACAGGCTGTCGAAGTGTCGTCAAATCGCTCCGACAGCATATATCCCTCTCTTCTTCAAAATATCAGTCAAAGCTCTCAACGAAGTCAAACTCCCCGCCGCGAAGTCTGGTGGCGATGCCGACCCTCGCCACCAGGACAGGGCACCTCACAAACTTTGAATGCGATCTCAAAAGTTTTTGCTGAACGCCTGGCTTACCTCTCATCGACTTTGTCCACTTCCCCTCTGCGTAGGGTCAAAGTATCCGGGGGCAGCAAAACTTTACACCACTGTCCCGGATACCTTCGGGAAGAGATAACCCTGATGTCCGACTTATCAAGAAGTGCTATAATCACTCATGATCATCCGAACGAGAGTGAAATTTGCTCAGGATGCGGCCAGCTCATTTGTTATGAAACGGAGAACAATAACGGTCTATCTCAAATATCCGATTCCTACGAGCCTCCTAGCCAGAACAAAATACAATCTCGTCCTCTGTCTCCCCGGAGGGTCGGATTTCCCTTTGCGGCTTTCGATACTCTGCTGGACGACATCCAGCATGAGTCAACTTTGCGTGACGTCGAAGACTTTTCCATGCCTCCTGCATTGCTTATAATGTCCGAAGCTAGACAGCTCAGGAAGGACCACCAGCCCCAACTTCATTCAGAATGGAACGAACATACACCCGAGAGGATGAATCCTAACCTGATTCGAAGCCCGGGACGCCCTCCCACAACCTTGAACAGACTCCTTGACGAAGGTCACGGCGACGTTTTAAGCCATACAAGGTTCCATAGTGGCGGCAGTCTTCCCAAACGCATCGGTGCCAGCAATACCAGTCTGCATAGGGATCAGACTTTCTTAGCACACAAGAGCTTCTCCTCCAGGGCGATCTTCGAATCAAAGGGCTCTCATTTACAGTGTCGACCCATTCAGCGCGAGTGGCGAGGATATACAGAACGCTTCACAAAGCAACAAGCTACCAAGCAACACGAGCTGCGCCATTCAAGTAGACAATCATTCCCGAACAAAACCAGCGGAACCCCCTTTATGAGACATGATACCCTTGATCGACATCTGGGGAACAACAATCAAGAGAAGTTCACAGCGGAAAATCTGGGATTGCCTGGTGGACATTTCCACCGGGGCAATTCCTCCTTAGATGTAGATGAACGTCTGCGGCGGGAACAAGCGACTGACGATTCCGAATCACTGTTCCTTCCAGCATTGTATATCTACACTTGAGTGCTACTACCAACTGTTCGCCATCTCGCCTGCTAAGATCACATCCGACGCCTCTTTCAAATGTCATCTCTTACCGATTTATTGTTGTTGTGGCAATTCCATGGGATGGGGACGTAATAGCTTTGACTAAGCAATTTGGGATGATTCGCTCGCTCTGAATACTCAGAAACAGATCAGGACTTGACCGCTGGAACTAATTCCATTCGATGTCGATCCTGGATCTACGGTTGACTTCGTTTGAATTTGAAATTTCTTTTTCTTTTGGCTGGGAGAGCCTGTGATAGCACGTGTCCCCCTAGGGCCATTTTTAGATGCTCTGTCGGAAATATTTTCAAATAAAATCACTTCCCGTCCTTTCGTTCATGGCTCCTGGGGCTGCAAATGCTACAATAAAACGGAAGCGCAACAGAAAGCGCAAACGTAGAGCCGCGTCGTCGAGCTCCTCTTCGTCGTCGTCGTCGTCTGATTCCAGTGACGATGAAGTCTCCGTGCCAGTCGCCAAAGTGACCCTTGCTGCACCAGTATCACAGGCGGATTCATCGTCTTCTGAGTCTTCTGACGAATCCGAATCAGAGTCCAGCTCATCAGACGGAGAAGTCGATGAACCCAAGGCCATTGCATCATCTACAGTTCCTCGTGGACTACAAGGAGAGAAAGCGCCCTCTCAAGCACCTCGGCGCTTCTCACCTTCACCATCACCTCCTCCAGCGACCCTACCATCTTTTTTACCCTCTGGAAACGCTGGAGAGTCCTCTGTTGTGCAGGAGCAGGTGCTGAAAGACAGGTTCAGAAAATTCTGGATGGCCGCAGTTGCAGACGGTTTCAGAGATGATCTAGAACAAATACGCAAGGCATGTAACTATTTTCCAGCAGGATTCTGTTTTCTGATGGGTATGAATTGCTTCTGCTTAGGAACCTAACCTTGGTACTTCTCGCTTGGGTTTATTGATCGACTCACTGGCATCGGGGGCCGATGTCTTTGCTTTATCGAGCGATAACGCAACAGTCAATGAAATGGAGGTTGTTTTGGATTAAAGAACGCTCTCATCTACCTCAAGTTGGAAAGATTCGCTTGCGGGCTGCTAAATAGGCAGCTATTGCCGAGCCTTTCACTCTTCGTCAAAGACGGTGGAGTCATCGTGACCCGCGAAAACCTGGCAAATAGAATCCCTGGCTTACATGGCACGCTACAGAACGGCGATCCTCAAGGTTGTCTAATTCCGAGGATGGAAGGAGGGAGAGCAAGTTCGATGCAAATTGAAGGATCGTACTCGACAGATGTAATTCTGTTTCTGACAGACCAGCAACACGAATTACCTTTTGTTGCTGATTTTCGGCTCCAAATCTTTGTTAAATAAAAGGAATGTGATTTAAGAGCCGTTGATTCTAGATGATACATTCTTTACCCCAATTGAAGATGGAAAAGTTAATGCTAATATACTTCTTTCTATCTCAGCCCCCGCCCGGGTATCACTCCTAAAATCGCTGCAGGATCTTAGTTGGAGGTGGCGGTGGTGAAGGGGGTGGTGGCGAGACCGACGCGCTTGTTGGCGGTGTCGAAGACGGAGTAGAAGCGTTCGAGGAAGGACTGGCCGTTGATGAAGTCCAGACCTTCGCCGCTGTTGGAGCCAAGGTCGGCGGTGATGAGGTAGATCTTGCTGGAGGATCCACCAATGTCGGTGTTGAGCGCACGGGGCCAGATTTGAGCGTTGGCAGTGAGCTCGAAGGTGGTCTGAATTCATGAAAACGCCTATCAGAAACCGACTCTTGCGTAGAAGGAGAGGAGGACTTACGCCACCGGCGGTGAAGAACAAGCTCTGAAGCTTGTTGAAGTTGCTGCTGGAGATGGTCAGGAGACCAGTGTTGTTGTCGAGGGTGGCGCCAGTGGCGGACTTGTACTTGTTGAATCCGTTGGTGGCGATGAGGATGAGGGTGGTGCCAGTGTCAACAATACCGGCGGTGGTGGACAGGATGCTAGTCGAACCGTACTTGATCGACTGGTTGATGCCCCAGTAGGCGCTGGCAGGGGAGGTGGAGGTGACGGGGATGTAGGTGATGGAACCGGTGTACTTGCTGCTGTCGACGCCACCCCAGGTGATCTCACCGTTCAGGTCATCGCCAGTCTGAGAGGGCTCAAAGGAGATGCCAATGGAGTGGGCAGAGATGGTACCCTGGGAGAAGAGGTTATCGGTGACGGTAGGGATGGTCTGGCTGGAGGAGGACAGAGTTCCCTCAGTGAGGTCGATGGGGCCAATGCCGAGAATGCCATCAACACCCTGGAAGCCGGAGGACTGTAGATATGAAGTCAGTTTCTCATTGGCAAAAGATGATCTGGGCTCGTGAACTTACGCGGCTGGCAACACCAATGGACTGCTTGGTGATGACGAGACCGGAGCCAATGGTGACAGTGTCGGTGTACTCAGTACCAGAGAAGGAACCGGAACCGTACGAAACGGACTATCAAAACAAGTCAGGCGAAAATCAAGAAGCTTCAGACGACTGATTCATACCACGGAGTTGGAGGTCTTGGTGCTGGTGCTGGTCTGGACGTAGCGAGTACCGGCACCAACCCAGGTGTTGGAGCTACCAGTGTCGACGATGAGGTCGTCTTTAGAGGGGGTTAAATATTAGCTTTGAGTCGAGGGTACAGAGGGGTCCAAAACCTACATTGAGTGGCAGGGCTACCAACACCGACGGAAGCAATGTAAGAGACGGCCTGGTTATCAACGGGAGAGCTGATCACAGCATCCTCGTTGAGAGCCTTAGCAGAGCCCTTCTGCTTGAACAGTCTTGCACGAGCCTGATCGTGCTTGAGGAGGTGTTGAACGCTGGTCGCATTGACACGGCGCGAGAAGGACAAGCTAACAGGAGCCCTGTCGACCAACACGGGGTTGGCGGCAACGGTAAGAGCCAGTAGGAGGGTGGTCAAGAGGGTCTTGGGGAACATGGCTCCTGATGAAAGATGCAAGTGAATCTCGAGTCGTATGACCGATGGGGAGACTAAGTGGTCAACTGGAGCCTTTTATACTATACGGACTTCCATAGGAGCCATATGGATGGTGCTGGTCAGAAGAACCTGATATTGCGAGATGCATAGGAGGCGCATGAGTTGCACGAGTCGCGGTAGTCAGGTTTCCATACGCGATATGTTCTTGTGTTTGGTGCGATGTCATTCGAATCATTCGTTCTTTCGTCACTTCCTGGTGTGCTTTTGTTGAGCCACGAGGTTATTCTTAGTGAACATAGCCCAATGTACGGCTCACCTCGAGCACCGGACAACTGCAGAGAAGTCAAAGGCATATGCTGGCCTCGGTGTTGCACTCGAAGGAGGGGTGGGAGATAGCAAAAATAGATTGAAGAGTGTTCTTTCGGAGGATCGAAGACCTGATTCTTGAAGCGGAAGAAGCAGAGTCAATCAGCGCTGAGCGTACTAGCTTCTCTCGAGCAACGGACTCACTAGTACTACATCCCGCTACGGTTAACGGGGCTCATCTCAGCGGCAAAAGCCATCATATATCACCATAATCGCCTTCTATTTCATTGATTTGATCATGGCATCATGGCTCTGGTTAATCCTTCGTTGCACGCAAGATTTGATCATTCATGCTAGTAGTTGAAATTCGAAAGGTCGCCTTGTGGTTTACGAAACATAAGGAAAACATTCGAACTCCATAGAATAGTGTTCCTGCATGCATGCATCGGTCAGTTGAGGAGGATGAGGGAAAGCTGCGAGGACAAAGCAGCGTGGCGCATGGTCCCGCTGCACGTTGGAGAAATGGAACAGGATGAAAGAGCATGCTTAGCTGCCAGTTGCCAAGAGATGATCTTCTAAACATAGGACAAGGGCCCATTAATAGACTAGCGTAGGCGCTCGCCGCCGGCCGGCGGGCTTGCACTGGAGGTCTCCGGAAATCCCATGTTTTAATGGAGCAGACGACTCAGCCAATCCCTGCTCGAATTTATTTCTGCGCGTTTCTTGCAAAAAATATAGGAGAGCAGAAATAGATAGATTTTGCAAGTCCTTGCGAACACCCCACTAACACCTGGTGGTGGTTGGCAATTGTTTGATCATCGATCATCTTTGAGATGAGCTATGCACATAGAAACAGTTATGACGGTACATTCGCGACTGAGCAGTTTAGTGTCTCGCGATGTTGAACGTTGCATAGCGCTGCAAACAGAGCGGCGACATGTCAGATGTAACTTCGGCGAGCCCGGTGCCTTTGGGAGCAGTCAGGTCTGAGCATTCGACTGCCTTAGCTTGAAGGTTGATATTCGGAAAATGTTGGCATGTGTTGGGTCTAATCTTCAACGGAACCGAATTTTGGAGGTTTCTGGAAGAAGAGCACACTGCTCCCTCGATTGCTGTCACGATGTCGCAAATATGATCCTGGCTGCCTCTTAGTCTGACAGAAGAGCATAGTTTGGTCTGACAGACGAAAATATTGTACGTCCAGCACCGTAGAGGTTTTGCTTCGTCGAGGTCAAACGCTGATGAACGGTAAGAGCTCAGCCCTCAGTCGTATCGGAATGCTTTGTAGCTCTTCACAGACGAGATACTGACGAATTGCCTGACGATCTCTTTCTGTGTAATCACCTGCACTGTCGGCGTTTGCGCTCGGTGTAGTTTTCGAGCCATGTGGTCAACTGACATCGTCTTTTCTCGCCATTTCATGCATTGCTTAACGATTTCGACAAGAGCGACATATGCTCATCGAGACGTTCGTCATCGTCAAACCGGGTCCTCACGGTTCCAAGTCCTTATTCTATTAGTACACAAAGCGCGTGATTTATACCCAAACCCAGGGCGACCTTGCCCTCGAATCCACTTCAGAGATGAAACATTTTGGGAGTCAAGATGGATCACGCAGGGAGGTTAATGTGCACGTCCATTTGGTGAAGTCGTGGGGAGAACAGCGACCAGTCTTTCCAAGGCATCCGCGATGCGAGCGAGGTTGGTGTCGATTGATGTTAAACGAACAGTGAGATCAGGAGGGATAGCGGGGGAGCCTCCATTGGAAGAGAACGAAGCCGACGCAGGGGACACCTCAGCGATTGGAGTAGCCGGTTTGGGGGGGACAGGTGGCTTAAAGTCATCCAGGTTATCATCCTGCACATATTCGGGAGCCGTATAGATATCCATGGCAGGCAGCCTGGCTATCTCAGTAGCATAACTGATCGGCCGTGCTTTGTTGACGACATCGCCGTATTCGGGACAAGCAACGTAGCCAAGGGTGCCCATGCGCTTGACAGGTACTTTTTTACCCTCATGCAACATGATCTTGAAGGCGTATACGCGGCGACATGAGATGTCCACCAATGCCCAAGCATGCCATTCCCATAACCCGTCTTCCTTCTCTTGCCCGATTTCCAGGTCTACCTCCGTCTTTCCAGTTTTCAAAGCCTGATAAACGACCTTCTTCAACTTCGTGACAGTCAGCTCATTGCTGGCAATCCTGATCACTGAATCTTTGCTGTCCATGGGCTCAACGTGGACATAATAACGATCAAATGTCTGCGGATTGTCGAAGAAAAAGAAGCCAAGATCTTTGTCTTTCCGGGTCTCCAGCTTGAATGGCTTGAATATATATTCCATGACAAGGGAGCACTGCTCGCCCTCAATGTCTTCAACTATCAGTTTAATACGAATCGGCCGGTGTCTTGCAACGAAGGACCTGTTCCACCAATTGATCGCCAATTTGGTGTCTTCCTCCGTTCGGGGCACCAACACCTGGAAATTGAGAGTTAAGGATTGTCGTGGCTCAATGGTGGCAGGGAGAAGGAAATCTCCATCAAGGAGTTTAGTTTCTTTCACAGGGGCATATGCCGCGTCACCGACCAGCCTGTAGGCCGCTGACAGAGATGCGATGGTGATAGGGTTCAGAGAGCCTGGAGCGTTGTTGTTGAAGATGGACACTTTCCCAACGAAGTAATCGAACGAATGATTTGCAAATTGCGGGTTGGCTTCCAAAGGGGGATCCGACATTGCTTTGAGAATGACACGAAGAGCTGGAGTCGTCCTCGTCTTGAAGTTTGTGCGGGGTGGGCGTACTTGCTCATCCTTCAAGACTGGTCCATACGAGACAGTCTCAGGAAGAACATAGGGAGAAGCAGGCATGTAAGCGCGCAGCCCTCCTTCCGAAGTAGTCAGGATATCGCCCGACTTCGTACACGTCGAGAGATCGATGGGACAAACTCGAACCCATGGGTTAGTCGATGTGGCAGCCTTAGCAGTGAGGCGGATTCCAGTGATTTTCCCGGATACTGAAAGGATCCACTCCGCCATTGCGTACTCATTCTCGTTCGGCGACGTTCTGTAAATGAGCGTCCTCCTGGATAGACGAACAGATTTCGTGATGTCTTCAAGTTCCTTTGCAGTGAACGTGTTAAAGTAATACGGTGTTCGGTACCAGACTCTCCCAACGATGACGAGGATTGTGTTCTCTTCCAATCGATCACCTTTAGATTTCCAGCGGAGAAGTTGACCGACGTAAGCTTTTTGGTCGTCATTGGTTTCTAGATTGGTATCTTCTACTGAGGCCCATTCTGTTTTCGTGTCCACGTAATTCGTGATACCCCACGCACGAGCAAAGAAATTGCCATAGGGATAATCGCAATGGTGTTTGGCTCTGTGGGCTCCATGTTGGCAAGGATGGGCCGTGCTGCAACATGGGTAGTGTTTCCTCCAGGAATCATATTCCGAGCGATGGAAGGAGCACGCAAGAGGTCCATTGGTGTAATTAGTGAACTCTTTCTCACACTGAACGCAGATGAATTTCTGTTCGGCCTCCAATGCATTGAACTCCAGAGCAAGATTCTTCAACCCGCCTGCGATTGCCGAGTTGACGTTCTCGAGGAGGATGCTCTCCAATCGTGCAGAATTTTGTTGCATAGAGTCGGAGATATTTTGATTCAGCTGCTCCATCACTGAATCGTCCATCACCAAGTGCTGCTGTTGCGCAAATTCTTTTACGAGCTCTCTGTCATGCATCACAGCATCGACGCTGCCGCCGTGTTCTTCGACAAAGGTCTGAGCGGCCTTGTCCTCGTCGTCTATGGGCACTGCACGCGTCAAGATGTCAAGCTGCACAGTTTGGTTGATCTGCAAGCTCATAAGGAGGTCGGAGCAGCAGGTGTTGATGCTCCGCGCGCATACTGTAAATTTGTCTCGATTGGAAAGGCTGAGACGTCGAGCAACGCGGCCCTGCTTGCGATACGCAGCGATGAGGGAAGCAGCGCCCTTAAGGGTCTCGTTTATACGGTCAATTACTTGACGTGTGGGGCCCATAATCTCGACGCCTTGCAAGGCAGGCAGGTGGCTTAGCATGAACGTAATACGCTCAATCAAGTCACTGCATTTGGCGTCCACGTCCTGAGCCTTCTTTTCCAAATCGATGATGATCTTGAAGAGCACAAAAGCCGGGGCAACGAAAGGCAGCGCCCTGCCGATATCGGAGAGCTGGTCTAAGACTTGCATGGCGCTCTGTAGGGCGCCGCCTATGGCTGCTCCGTTGTTCACGAGCGGGTCAACGACGTTGCTCGCTGCATCCGTCAGGGAGGCAACCCTGGTTGGTTGACGAGTTAGAGTATTGGCAACACCGTCTACAAGATCGCGATGCATGCCATGGTAGTCCCTATTGGCAAGAAACAATGTCAGTTTCGAGCAGAAATGGAACTTCCAAGCACTTTACATGTTTTGGCTGGTCGTCTGGCTATTTAAGCCGGGATAAGGAGGTAAAGAACTCATACTCGAGATTACGAGTTATATGCCGTTGAGGACAGCTTGGAAGGTACGCGGACAAGCCCTGAGCTGGTATGAGTCGACAAAGGGGTGTCAATTTGCCAAAAGCCATGACGGGCGGCGATGGTGTGTGGTGGAAAAGTCAAAACAGATTGACAGGCACGATTCATTTGTATGATCAGTGGCTGTATCGTCCTCCTTGACGACGATTGCACATTTTTGGCTTCATCCCCTGAACGTAGTAGAGGAGTCGCATACATATCGATGAAGTTTTTGAGGCTTAGGAGCTGGTACTGAACAAAAATTGGACGCTTTTGCACAAAGTGGGCACGGTGAAAATATGAAAACAGTGCTTTACATCGGCTGCTGTGAAGTCGTATAACAGGCAATTAGCCTCGTATCGAGACTGGCTTGAGTCAATGAGGTAGCAGAGACAGAGAGTTGGTTACTCGGTCGCCAAGGGCTGCTAGATGATATATTTACTAGCCCAGACATTCGCAGATGAATTACATTGGTAATAGTATACAACCAGTGACTAGTGTTACACGGGAAAATGAGTAATGCGCTCAGTCTATTGTGAATAGATCGACGAATGAAGCAGGCAAAAGTCGGCATCCTGAAAAATGTACTTGACCAGAACCTAACGGACTGGGTTCGCAATGCTTCTGAACGAGGGTGAACCTTTATAGCGCAGTCCCCCGCTCGAAACTGGCTCGGATCTCGGCAGTATACTTGTCGTAGTAACGAGCAATCTGGTTGAAGAATAGTCGATATACGTTCCAGAGGCTGAAGTACAGCATAATTCGACGAACCTTCTTATTGAACACACGATTGTGCTCATTGATATATGTGATATCTCCCTCTTCCTCGTTAAGCCTCTTGCGGTGGAATTTGCCCTTCTTCTCGATGCTGCAACAGGCCTAGTCAACACAGAATTTCGAGAACAAAGGCAAAGACAGCGTACTCCTTATTGATTTTGCTGACCATCTTGTCGATGGCCTCTTCTGAGGGCTTGTTATCGCCATAAATTAGGGTGTTGGCGTCTCTGTATAGATTCTCTGCAGCCAGGCGTTGTTCTTGACTGATGACTGATAATTCAGAAGATTCTCCTGAAGGATTGAAGGCCACCAGAGCTCCCGCGTTCTGTCCCAGAGCCAAGGCTTTCTGCTTGTTGTAGGCCTCCAAGTCAGGCTTGATAAAATCAAGGTCCTTCTTGTATTTTCTCCGAGCAGCGTCAGCATCATCTAAAGGGAGGGTTGTCAGCGTTCAGATCCATAGAGCTTTGTCAGGACAGGGTCGTACTGTTGAACTCAAATTCCGCTCTCCGCCTCTTTCGAGCAAGCTTCTTCTCCCACTCATCGTTCTCCTCTATCGTGTATTCCCAGTTCTTTTGCCGTTCGACATCTTCTCCACGCTCCTCTGCATCGGCTTTTAGTCGCAAGGTTTCTGCAAGTTTTCGCTGTCTTTCTAGACGAGCAGCCTCTCTGGCAGTGATTTTTGCCTTAGCCGCTTCCTCTACCATAGATACACGGTTGGCTCTTGATGAGGCAGCCTGCGTGGAATGGCAAACTCAATACCCTTGACAGTGAAAGGAGAAGTGGAAGCATACCGTCTTCTTGCGAAGTTCCTCGAACTTTGCTTTTCGCTCTTCCATAGTCATCTTATGTCCCTCTGCTTTTGATTTGCTCTCCGCCCCTCCTTCTGCTGGTGTATTTTCTCCGGATTTCCCTGAACTCGAAGAACCGGAGGCTTCAATTCCGGTCATATCGTCAGCAAACACTTTCGCGGCTTCAACGACATTGCCGACCGTCTGCTTGACAGACTCTGCTGCGTGAGCCATAGCATGTTCGGAAGCCTCCACAGCATGCGAAATAGCCTTTTCCGATGCTTCCACTAAATGACTGGTAGCCTCAGCTATCGAAGATGATGTCGAAGGTTCAGGATGGTCCGTCTCCATTGCGTTATTATCCTCGTCCGTTCGTGTTGCGCTTGTCGCGTCCGGGATCTGTGCATGTGGTTCCACAGATCCCGCGCCACCCTTCGCTGCTTTCTTTCCTTTCTTCGAGCGTGGCGGCATTATAGACAAGTAAGGATTTAAGATGTTGTGGGGCTTGCGGAAGGCAGTTGTCCGCACCGACGGCACCCTTAAGGGATATTGTTCCCACGGTCGCAATACCTGCTTCTGAATAAAATGCGCTTTCAAGATCACGGATTGTTATCGTATGCCGTAAAAAAACTATCAGACATGCAGAAGCTGGCCAAGCCAAAGCACAGCGATACATTCGCGAAGTATATATTACATGAAGAGCTCCTGCCATTGAGGTTGAACCGCAATAGCATCTAGCGATCAGACTAGAGAGGGTGCTGACGCCTACTGAATGACAACAGGAGCAGATTCGGCTATATCGTGCTTCTTGTCAATGACTTCAAAGTTGACTTCGGTGCCTAAGTGAAAGCGAACGTCTTTAAAATGGACCATCATAGGTGCTTGGATATAAGCTTACCAGCTGGAAGGTCGGTGTCCCAAGTGAAACTGGTACCAGCATGAAAACCCAAATCCTCCACAGTGGTGGTAACATCAGTCTTGACGCTATAGAATTCGTCAACAAGAAGCAAAAAAAATCAGGTTAGACTAGGACGCACAGCTGCATTAGGAGAGTAGATGAGAAAAGTTGAGGTTTAACAGTGCATTAACATAGGCCAGATAAGCACGGATACCGACCAGATGATAAGGGGCTATCACATCGAAAATGAGATATTATATTTGGGCTATATCACATATGAACTGACCTTTGCCACCGCTCCAGGAAAGTAGAGTGGGTTGACCAGAGACTACGGAGACGCTAGAAATATTTGCTGTGTAATTAAACACATGCGGAGGAAAATATAACGTACGGTGTATTGATGATGAGAGGAGCCGCAATGGCAGAGGCAGCAAAGGCAGCAGCGAGCGCAATTGAGGAGAAGAACTTCATGTTGTGGCTGTTTCTTAGGTGCAGAGCAACCTGTGGGTTATAATTTATCTCATTCCAGGGGCCGTCATTTATACGGTGCTAGGTGCAAGCTATTGCCCAAGTTTCTAGATCCAACCAAATAACCTGGGGTTTTCGGATGTTGGTGGAATGTGCATTGTACGCATTGGATGACGATAAAGGATGACCTGTGGACTGCCTACGGTGAAACAAGGCCGTCGACAGAATGGACTATGAAATAGAACTGTCCACGTTCTTGACTTACTGAGCCAGTGATAATTCTGGACTTCAGCAACAAAGCAACACAAATCCGAGTATCATTGTATGTGGATCGTAATAAGACGCACCCTCTCTCATCAACGAGGCGACGTGTGGAGCTTCACAAATAAGACGTAGCAGCTAAGGTGGTCTCGGTGAAAAATGACCGTTTCAACTACTGAATTGGAGAACGCGTCCTGCCGGCCTCGTTCATTATAGAAGAAGAGATGCAACGTGTTCGTATTATGATGTTCTAACGTGCGAAGAAATAAGCAAAGATGACAGTAATTAAGTGAATCTGAACTCATAACAAAGTGGACAGATGACGCGAAAGATATCACTCAGAAGCCGGTAGGACCACGGCTGCCAGTGTCGAGCAATCTCCGTGACGGTACGTGAGGACATTGATTCTGAAAACAACTGAAAACATGCGAAGAGGGATACGAGAATGTACGTGGGGTATTCGGCTTGATCAATATTCACACCATCTGTAAACAGAAGAATATCGGTCAGTACTGCGGAACTTCAGCCAATAGTTGAAGAAAAGAAGGATTGAGTCAGCATTGCAGAAGTAAGGGTCAGCAGTGGGATAAATCCCTAAGACTGTTGAGCTTGATATGTGAATTGTTGTTCATCATTCAATGTGGGTAGTGGGGAGAAAGACATAGTACGAATGAGGAGATAACTCACCAGGAACCACGAATTCAGCGCCTTGTAGATGAATGAGACAGACCGACCCATGGGAGCAGAAACACGATAGGAAAAAAAGAAGGTTTGCCTGCTCTAAGCCAAATTCCATCGGAGATTGAAATGGCCGAGACGGCATGGTCTTGGCCATTGCTGATTGATATGACTCCGTGGTTTACACCATAATCGAATCGATGTCGACAGCTCCTACTCCTGGTAAAGGCCAGAAAGCGAAGAAAGACAAGGACAAAGAGAAAGAAAAGGAGAAGAAAGTCCAGCCTCCAAATGAGCGTCTAAAGACCGTGGTTCGACGGCTACCACCAAACCTTCCTGAAGAGATCTTCTGGCAGAGTGTACAACCTTGGGTGACGGAAGAGACAGTCACCTGGAAGGCTTTTTATCCAGGAAAGGTCCAGAAGAAGTATGTAACATCTCCAAAATGACGCACTGCCATTAGCTGATCCATAAGCCGGCTAGATTGAACAAGGAGAATATACCCGCCCGCGCATATATTGCCTTCAAGAACGAAGAGCAATTAGCGCTCTTTAGTCGTGACTACGATGGCCACATATTCCGAGATAAAACAGGTGTGATCGGCACTTTGGCTGGGTCAAAGGATCGCATGAGTTAACAAGACGCAGGAGCTGAATCTCAGGCCATCGTCGAGTTCGCGCCTTACCCAAAGATTCCTTCGGAGAAGCGCAAACCTGACAATCGAAATGGGACGATAGAAAAAGGTGTGTATATGCGCCGCCTTATGGGACAATTTGGCTTATCTCGCATGCGTTAGATGAGGATTACATATCCTTTGTCGAGTCTCTCAAGGCCTCTGAGAATGCTGAGCCAGTGTCCCTCGAGTCTCTAAGTAAGTGACTCATGGACTATGCTTTCATCCGGTTGCTGATGACTTTCGTCAGTCGCTGCTTCGCAGCCCCCACCACCCCCTAAGACGACCCCCCTGCTTGAGGCGCTCAAAGCAGAGAAGAGTGCTAATAGGGACAAGGAGGCTATCCTCCGTAATCATGCGCACTACAACCAGATTGCCCTTGCGTCGCGCAAAGATGACAAGAAGAAAGCTGCACCATCAACTCCAGCAACCAAGCAGGCAGAAGCTGCCGCCGCCTCTGCTGCGGGTGGAAAGAAGGCTGGCAAGAAAGCTCAGGCCCAGGCTGCTGCCGCCGCCCAAAATGCAAAGGCGGCAGCGGCTGTTTCTCAAGCTTCAAAGGATGCATCCTCGACCAACGTTTCCACTAATCAGGGCGGCAAACCAGGGAAAGCACGACCGCCTCGTCCCACACCCTCAGCGAAGCAACAGGCGACGGACATTGCCTCTGCCAGCCCTGCTGTCACCGCTGTTCCTTCCACGCCGGTATCATCTGCAAATCCGCCATCTTCGACTACCGACGGTCAGGCACCTGCCCCAGCCGCTGCACCTCCCCGGCGTACCCGTCCTGTGCTGGGTCTTGGGTCTCGTCAATTCGAAGCCGCATTGAGTGGCGTTGCTGGTCTCGCTGGCGCAGCCACTGAAAGGAAACGCAGGGAAAAGGAGAAGGAAGCACAGTCGCAGAACACTTCCATCGGCGCTGCTGCTTCTCCCGCAGTTCCTACCGTTCCTCCACCTCCCGCTTCGGTGCCGAGCATGCAATATGCACGTATCGACGGCTCAGACACTGAGAAACCCTCATCGCCTGTCCCTCCACCATCCCCTAAGAGGAACAGACGCAGCGCCCGTGGAGGAGCTAGTTCTGGAGGTAGTGCTGCCGGTCCTGTTGCCTCAGGACCTGCAGAGGGCCCACAAGTCAAGGTTCCAAGCATCCTTAACCGCGCTGATGCTCCGCCGCCTGGGCTCTTACAGAAGGATGCCCTGGTCTCTGCAGAAGCCGCCCCTACAAGTGTCAATTCTGCTGGAGGTAGTAATCGTGGTTCTAGTGGTGGACGACGTGGAAGGGGTGGCGGCAGAGGAAGAGGGGGACCACCTCATGCCCTGAGAGGTGGATGAGCTGGGCATTTGGATTATGTCTGACTTCGTGCAATGGTATGACCGCATATCGAGATGGCATTCGAAATCTGACTTCATTGTTTCTCTAGGCGAACATTCCCTTCGAGCTGGGTCCATCCGTCAGAGCTCTAGCTCATAGCTCGGAAACTGCGCTTCAGTCGATGCTCTGGCCTATCCCGTCAGATGGGCGACAGCAGATTCTCTGACTGGCCTCTGCCGCATCAAATTGGAGACTGGAGCGTGTGGCCATCCGGCGTCGATCCCGTTTGCGATTCACAACAACTGGAATACGCATCTCGCTTTGCAGATCCATTCATTCACTGCTATTCGTAACGTCATAGAGTACTTATGTCCAGCTTTGCTTGCGAACCTGTAGACATGACCGAAAGATATGTCTCGTTAATAAGACGGCAGAGCCTTTTCTATCATCACGACCTATCCAATCTCTCATAATCGATTCCTCTCAACGCATCTCTTTACGACCCTTTTTCACAGCCTATGGCCACCAGTGGTTTATTCAACGAAACATCTTCTTGAGCAGATATATCCAACAGCTTCCTGATTCGCCCATGTCTATTTCTACGCACTGGATTGAATCCTAACAGGAGCATCGCAACCTCGGTATTGTCACTGTCTTGCCTCTCACCCTCGAAATATCTGTCATGGGGTGCTGTCGCTTTCGGAATGCGTCAGTTCACCGAGTCGTCCCAGATATGTATGATTCATATAAACGGCATGCTGGGAAAACGGAGGTTCGCTGTCTTCAGTCAGGATGTTGCTGATCTTCTCAATTGCTTGCTGATATGAATTCTATTCCTGACAGGGAGCCTTCTGGCAGCAGGCTGAATCGGATTCGATGGACGTCTATCTGCGAGTGTGCACGTCCAAGATACTACTGTCAAGGAAAATTTTTGACATTGCTGTCATAGGCGGAAATAGCAAGATAGCAAACTTCGATGAAGGAAAGAAGTGCTCCAAGGCGCTTCGTTGGCAGTTGGCCTGCTTTATCTGGAGCAACGTCCTATATCAGCCACCTTGATATTAAATCATTGCCGACAAGCGCCCGACGCTGACGCGTCCCAGTACGATAAGCCAAATCAAAAGATGCATCATAGGCCATCTCTATTCAAACGCCAAAGTGCCGACAATCCTCATTGCAGACCCATAGACTGAGCCCCCTTTCATTTCGTACCCTCGAACATGGTTCTGAAGTCGAATTTCACATTCTTCACATCGATGGACCTATAAATGTTTTATCTATGGATCTCCAGGGCTACAGCTACGCGAAGAGAACATTTTTGGCGCTTGATTTACTGGAACGCTTAGATATAAAAGCTAGCAATGGCTACGACGGCTTCTCAAGATTCCGTATCCTCATCCTCGTCTTCGTTTTAAAAGCAAGGACACAGATGTCTCGTCCCTGGACACCGAGTGAGCGATGATTGACACTAGTGAATACTCCAAACATTCATTGGGCTTCCTGCATACACAGAGGAGCAAAGTCACTCAGTGGCGCCCCGGGAAAAGGGTAGCGGGCCCCCCTCCAATCAGCATGCCGCAGCTGGATGGTCCCCAGAGGCGTTTCCTGCACAGAACGGCCAAGGCGATAATTACCATGTGCCCAACGCCCGCTTCGCTGCTATAGGTGGACGGAACAACAACAACAACTTCAAGGACCATAGGCACGGTATGCCCTTCTCTTCGGCTGATTTTTTGTCGGGACGCAATGCTGAACATTTGCCACCTAGATCTCGACGTGCCTGTCCCGGAAGTGTCTTTGGAGTCGTTCTGCTCCGCTTACCGTCTCAATGACCAAATCCAGAATTTGAAGAACTTGCAATTTACACCGGGCACTCCCATAGACGATATCGAGGACTGGAAGGAGTATGGGTTCACTTCTGTCTCGTGGAGTCGTTTGAAGAACGCGAATAGGCGCTTCTTGAATGATGTAGTCGGTGGCAAATGGCCGGCTACGAAGTAATCTCATAAGCCACATTCTATAGTCAGTCAAGGGTGTAATAGCGGCTCTTATACTCGATACAACGGATAAACCAAGTGCTTCTTCATCCCATAAAACGCGCTAGGGTCCAGGGAATTCAGAGGTGTAAGTAATCCAAAAAATGAGACTTTGAATTTGTCAGAATTTGAGGCACTAATTGAAAAACTTACTATTTCGTCAAAGGTCTGTTTTTTAACGGTTGCTACGACCCCCGGATGGTCTAGCTAGTAGCTACTGGCCATTTGGCTTTCTGCTCGAACTCGACGCGCCCAAACACTACCTTCCATATTCGTCGTCGAGATAGCACAGCCACAGCACGGAAGCAGGCGGGTTGGCCCGCCGCCCGGTGCATAGCCACCCAACTTTCTGCTTTCCTCTCCGACCAACTCAAGTCCAACTCGACTGCTTGTCCGTGTCGCGTACCTCTTCAGAGCAAGCAATCGGGCGGCCATGCCTAAGATGAGGAATTTGGGAGTCAAATGTTGCCCATACAGAGGATCTAGACCCATGACCCTGCGTCAGTGATGCGTGTATTGATGTGCCAACCGACCCACGGATTGCGCCTATAAAATCGTCTCACGTCCCTGCTTCTCTGTGCCTTCTCTTTCTTCCCGTCTCCTCTTGTGCATGTTCCCTCTGTAGTTCCTCTCTTCTTACGACAGCTCATGTTGTTCGTGTTGAACTAAGTAAGTCTTGTAACCTTTCGTCGGAGTCGCCCCTTCCCTACAAACCAAACACGAGATGATCACAAATTACAATTGTTCCTACAGAGCTAGCTGTGCACTCTCTTGAGATGCACGGAGGGCTGAGACCTAAGGGTTCTGAATTCCTTTTCCTTTGTCATTCATCGCACCATCTCGATTGATCTGTGTGCTGACTCATTTGCTAGCTTTAGATCTGGTTCAAACGAAGGCGTGGAGAGTGTAGGCCGCCAGAGCGTTGTCTGAAGGTAAGCCTTTTCTCCCATTTTCTCTCATTGTTAGTTTTGTGTGTCCTTTATGAGGAGAAATGCCGATCTTTGCATAATGGGTTTCTGTTCATCTGGATGATGGGTAGATTGCTGAGACAAATATATTTCAACGGTCTGAATTACGACCTTTTCCTCTCATCATCTCTCTGGAAGCCATACCTTGACGCTTACGACCTGTTTCTCTCCAGATTTTGACTTTGCAGCAACGTCAGCAATCCACAAACCACCGTTCTGTCGTCGTGTTGGGACGAGAGGTATGCGGCGTGGCGTGTTGCAGGATCCCGGCGATCTTTACGACGCTTCTGGATCTGGATGATGATTGTCTATACATCAATGCACAGATAGGGCAGCTTCTGAGTGCGGCTTTCGAGACGTGCTATGATCCTGTGCGACTCCGTCTGATTCTCTTCCTGTTTGGGCCTCTTCCTCGAGTCGTTCCGGAACTGACTTTCTGTGTCGGGTCTTCCGTAGCTTTGGCGTGCAGGGCACTCCACTTGAGCTCTAACAGGTGAGTTCTAGTAATGACTGCGTATCTGCTGCATGATGCCGATTTGTATATTACAATCTGTCAATCACTTGAACGGTTGCCAAAGATTATATGGTAGCCGTCATGAAATCCTCAACGGCGCACTGATACCTCTTTCTCTCTCTTTTCTTGCATGACTTGGGCTTCACGATGCTGACGATCCCTCATTCTGTCGCAGGACTTCCTTTTATGCTGGCGAGCCCCTCAGTGAGTTGATGTGCGCTTCTGTAATGTAGTGTATACGTGTGTAGGTGCTGCGCTAGTTATACTGCATTGCTTGTAAGCAGCTCAAGTCAAAGACAGAATAGAAGAGGATGCACTTGCTATTTGCTTGCTATGATATCGCGATTCGCGTCGCAGGCTTGCAGCGAGCCTGATGCATGCACAGCCACAAAGTACAACTTCCTCGGCCCGAGTGATCGATCGCAAGCGCAATTACAGGGTCAAATAAATCTCTCTCTCTCTCTTCACGATACTACTTCATCGAGGCGCTCGTTGCGCATTCCGCGCACACTTCCGCCGGTTCATGATGACCCAGATCCAAGCTGCTGAGCCTTCTACAAAACCTCAAAAGCCGACAGGATATCAGTTCTATCGCGATGTCCTTGGCAGTCCAAAATATATTGTTGCACCAATGGTAGATCAGAGTGAATTGGTGCGTTTCTTCTCATTCGACTGTCTGAAAACTGACAACTGAATATCTCTGGTACTCGAAGGCTTGGAGGAGACTTTCTAGACGATATGGAGCTCAGGTCAGTCCCCAGTAGCTCAAATCCAACCAAGCTTATTTGCTGACGCTTTGAATGACAGCTCATCTATACCCCCATGATCAACGCCAAGGTATTCCTTCCTCTCAATCCTATCTTTTCACCTTTAAATATCTACCCTAAGAACAGATGTTCGTAGACGCTGGCAACAAAACTTACCGCACCGCCAATTTTGACCTAATACACGGCGAAGAAGGCGACCCCAAGACCGATCGGCCCCTTGTCGTCCAATTTTGCGCCAACGACCCGGAGCAGTTGTTAATCTCTGCGAAGGTCGTGGAGGGGCATTGTGAAGCTGTGGATTTGAATCTCGGGTGTCCACAGGAAATTGCGAAGAGGGGGTATTATGGGTCTTTCTTGCAGGATAATTGGGATTTGATTTATAAATTGAGTATGTCGTCACAAATCTTTCTTTTGGTTGGCGAAGGTGCTCATGCATGTTTTTTGAATTAGTTAATACCCTTCACGTTAATTTGTCTATACCTGTCACCGCCAAATTTCGCGTGTTTCCTACTGTCGAGAAGACGGTGGAATATGCAAAGATGCTCGAGCGGGCTGGAGCGCAAATCATTACTTGCCATGGTCGCTTGAGGGAACAGAGAGGGACGAACACGGTGTGTCCATTTCCGAACCTCAATTCTTGACTGGGTACTGACTTGTTGAGACTTATAGGGCCTTGCAGACTGGGACAAAATCAAAGCAGTCAAAGAAGCAGTCTCCATCCCCGTCTTCGCCAACGGCAACATCCTCTACCAGTCCGACATCGACGCGTGCCTCAAAGCCACAGGCTGTGATGGCGTCATGAGCGCCGAAGGCCAGCTCTACAACCCCGCTCTCTTCGCCGGTATCGACAACATCCCCGTAGACCATCCCGACTACGACTCGGACGAGAACATCCTCAGGCGGCATCCGAAGCACGCCGATCTAGCTCTGGAGTACCTCGACATCGTGATGGAGCTCGAGACGACGACGAGCGTGAGCGCGATCAAGGGCCATTTGTTCAAGATCATGCGTCCGGGGCTGGTGAGGGAGACGGATTTGAGGGAGAAGCTGGGCAAGGTGAAGATTGATGGGAAGAGGGTGAAGGAGGGGTTGAAGTGGTATAGGGCGGTTTGCGAGGAGATGAAGGAGCGGATGGACGTAAGTTCCTTTTTTCGCTCCTTTCCAGACGAGGGGAACAAAACTGATCCCATCGGTTATAGCGCGACGCGAAAGCAGCGGAGGGTACTCCTCTAAAAGACCTCATCACTGTTGAGCCTATCACTGGGATCAAAGTGATGCCTCACTGGTTGGCTCAGCCATACTTCCGCCCAACGCCTGAACAAAAGAAGGCTTATGGTACGTGATATCGCTCTTCTTTCCTTCCTTTTCACAGGCAGTAGCTCATTATTGTGCGCATATATGCAGCTCTAGCGAACGCCCCTCCACCTGAAATTCCTACAGAAGCTCCGAAGAGGCCTATTGACGAGCCTGTAGAGAATGGTGAAGATGCGAAGAGGGCGCGACTGTCTGAAGCTCCAACGGCCCAATGACCTCTTCAATGCCTTATAGAACTAGATGCATAGAGGTACTTTTTTGCTGTCTGTTTGAAGGTTTTGTGTCTATACTATATCCGCTCTTCTTAATCGTACTCTAGTCGTTTGCAGCTCTTCGATTCGTCCAGTTGGCCAATTGATGGAGTTTTTAATTCCGGATTGATTCCTCTTGCCACCCTTCCTATCACCCCTTGGACCAACAGAGTGGATTCACCGAATATACTCAGGAGTGTGCAAGACCGTCCCTTTATGGCCTTTGACGGCAGCACTGCAGGTTTCTCGCATGATCAATGATCCCTTGTTTCCTTTTCAACATCTTCTAGGTCTCTCCTCACGCATCCACATGATGTTCCACCGTCTTCTTCTGTGGGTTTGCCATCCCTGGATGGGATGCCTCTGCAATGTCGCCTTTCCGATTTCCGGGTCGTCTCCCATTCGTTCGGCATAGGCAAACCCACGAAGCTGAAGCCAAACCTAAAGACGTCTATACGTAACCGGACAATCTTGGGCTGGCTCGGGAGGGACACGGGACTTGCATGAAGGTCGAGGTTAAGCATGTAATGTGAACTCTGTGAATATTTGGGCAGTTTTCTCAGAGGCGTGGTGGTCTGCCTGACTATTGACTGCAGGTTCGAAGGCCTCGAAGACCATCGAATTTTGGGCGTGTTGGTCACTTTGTACGGCCAAGAACCGACTTTTGAAAGGAATAATGGGCTTGTGAATTTCGGACCTCAGGCCTCAGGCGTTGTCCAGATCAATACGAGCATTGGCATGTGCAGGTCTGCATGCCAACCTATTCCGTCTCTCTACCAACCCTTGACTGGCTTGACCGCTCGGCGAGAAAGCCGTTCCAGAGTAAGCTTCAGTCAAGAGTCACTGCCTCGCACATAGAGCAATTAGGCTTTCACCATGAATAGAGCCTTATCGAATGTTTCTCTCTCGTGATGTCTGATTCGCCCTTAGGAGCAACGCAATCGCCAATTGTATACCGCTTTCGATACGCAAGGCACCTAAACTGCGGAAGGTGGCGAATCTAATCCTGACTGAGACGCGAACTTGCTCACACGACCAACTTTGGACGCATCACACGACCCTGCTCGACTCATTCTTGGGGCAGAGTTGGGCTTCTCTCACTCGAAACTCAGCACGATCAAATTCTAATGCAGACAAGAAGCAATTGATTACTATTGACAGGTTACAATGACCGACTGATCATGAATGACGGGAGCAATGCGACAAGATGGTACAAATACAGTTGGGAGTTTCTTGGATGATGAGCAATTTATACAATGAGATGGCAGTAGTGTCTGTGAATAATTTAGAAAAGAGGGACGGTCTGGACGCAGACATCGTTAGAAGGACGATTGGACAAGCGAATAAAAGGACTTGCCTCGTCGGAGGTGGTGGTCCTGTTGGGCGGAGACATGCCGCGGACGGCGGCGGAAGTACGAGCGATGTCAGCCAAGTCGACGTCTAGACAGGAGGCAATCAATGATACAGTTCTATAAGCTTCAGCAGCAGAAAGAAGTTACGTACTGGGCTTCTTCATGAGGTTCTTCCTCAACTTGAGAGCCTGCTCCACGTCGTCATCAGTGGAGGCAGCCCGGGCCCTTCCTGCGGGCACCTTTGAGCTGTCCTCGGTAGAAGAGGGAGCTGGATGGAAAGCAGGTCAACTGCATGCCTCACAAGTCTGGATGAAAGCGTCACTTACACCTAGACCGCGCCCTAGCAGGCGATACGTCGACAAGGCCTTCTTCCTCCTCTTCACGACGGACCTCTTGTTCCGCCATGGTCTCAATCTGATACTCGTCCTGGATCTTGCCCCAGTTGTGCTGGCCTCCTCCTGCCTTGCGGACGTTGGGGTCAAGTCCAGAACGTGACTCTGAGCGGTCCTTCATGAGGGCGCGAGGGTATGAAGCACGTTCAGTACGAGTCATGACGATTGAGTGGGTGTTGGTTGTTGAGTAAGGTGACAGACGTGTAGTGGACGGTGAGTGCGAGTTGTTGTAAATGCAAAGTAGGGAATGGAAATGGGGTGGAACGGGTTTATATACCGCGCCATTACGACATTGATCCACAGGTTACAACAGACAACCCGTGACTCCACCCAAGCTCTTTCCGCTAAATTCAATTTCTAGAGCTTTCTATAGAAATTGTTGCCATTTCGTTTCTTTTCTGGCCTTTTCTTCCTTTTTCCGATGTGCTCTCTCTTCTCGTCTGACACCACCACCTACCCCTTCGACGAGCAAGCTGTTGATCCCGCGAGCCTCGAGCGATCCAGCCTAAAGTGCGGGGTAATTGTGTGGGGAAGAACCACGTGGGAACTCATTAGAAGCCGCCTTGATGCCAGGACCCCTGGAATGCGGATCTACTCCTGACCAGGGCGTCCTGGACGCTCTCAGGCCTGCCTCGGCGGATATGAACGCCAGAATGAATCGCAGCGGATATGGACGTGTGCGCGTTTCGTTGCGCACAGGCCATTTCCATCACCGCTTTGTCTTCGGATGTTCACGGCCGTGCATGCCAGTGGACAAAGCTGCGCAGGCGGTGTGCGCCACACTGGGTGATACCGGAATAAGGTCAGGTTCAAAGGGGATACCATATCTACACGGCTATCATCGCGTCATACAGCGCCTTCGAACTTGCTTCCAAAACGCGTCATGATTTTGTGCCCAAAATTGGAGCATGAAGTAGGAAAAAAGGTGAGCAGCTAGTACATACTAGTGCCACATAAATTTTCGTCTCCAACGACCTGGTCATTCGTCGTTTTATAATCAGAAATAGAAATGATGAGTGAGGCAATGCTTTCTTGCCTTGCTCAACTTACTGAAGGATGTTTCTTCTTTCAGCAGCTACCCAAAGTGGCTAATGAGTATCAATTTTCAATCAAGTGCTGTGTCATAAAACGGGGCGATGAGGAATTATTGTCAAGTGAAATCGGAGGAGCACGACGACTGGGTAGCAACCACTATGAGTCATTGAATGGTCTAATGAATATGAAGAACGACATAGGACCAAGAGTGAGTGGCAGTACTTTGCATATGACTCTCTACATTGCGATCTTCGTCGCCAGCCCTTCTTGCATCGTCTTACAACGTTCGCGTTAGAATTAGGTTCAAGATTAATGATAAGTAGGCTCAAAGTCAGATCGGACACGCGGAGGCGCCTGGCGCGTCGGGCAGGGAACTTCGAAGCGGCCCCGAAGTGATGCAAAGTCACGTGCTGCCGGGTCAAAGTGGGAGTCGACAATAGTAGTTGAACTACTATCGTGACCCCAGAGTTTGATACGACGGGGAGTTTGAAACA
>NHYE01005517.1:0-38557 GCA_002938385.1 Gymnopilus dilepis | reverse complement strand
CTGCCATTATCTGCCATGGCAGATAATGGCAGATAACTTTTAGTGTGTCAGTACCCGCCTTCCTTGCTTCTTCCTCGAGTACCGCCCTCATTTTTTGTCCTCCTCTTACTTTTGCGCGCCCCATCTCGGGTTTGACGCGTCTGACATCACGCGGGAACATATCATGGCTGAAAAAGGTACAATGCGGCCTGTCAAAGAAGTCTCTCAGGCTCAGATTGACGCGTCTCCTCTTAGCCTCTGACCACCGCGATGACCCCGCTGTACCATCCAAAAAGCGAAAAGTCGGCCGTCCGAAAGGATCTAAAGACGGACCAAGACACCCGAATGCTCCGCCTCGCGGTCGCCCGAGGCATGCAACTCGTACACCAGAGACTGGATCCGGCGTCCACTCGGAGATAGGTACAGCCGAAGTATCATCGCTTTGGCATATCTAACCGGCCTTATCTCAACTTCAGATCATGACATTACGGCAGAGACTGACGACGAGTTTGAATACGACGAGATTTCGAGTGCCATCTTGCTTGGATTGGAGGAAATAGAGGCCGCCAATTCCCAAAAACAAGGTGAGCACACCTCAAGTTCGTTTTCTGCTGCCCTTACTGATACAGATCAGGCACTAGCTCGGCCTCCACCCCTGGTTCAACATTGGCACCCGGACATGTCAAAGCAAGCCGGAAAGACCGTGCGCCAACAGACAGCCGTGAACGCGAGCTGCAGTTTAGGCACCTTCGCAAGGCTGTGGAGCGTTCCCAAGCTCGTGAGTGATCCGTTTCTACTTGAGCGTTATTCCGGACTTATGAACTATGAATAGGGCCGTTTTTCAGTCAGAAGGTCGCTCTGGGTTCTGACCAGTGCGGCGAGAGTGAGGACGACGCTGATGCTGACGACGAGGTGGACAATGGGCCCTTGGGTGGGCGTGCAGAGTCAGGAGGCGATGGTTGCAAGGAAGGTGCGCTATCGCGCCACTTCAGCCACTATGGCAAATTCACTGATGTTCATTTTAGTAGCTTGGTTTGCGCAACCGAAGTACATGCCCGATTGGCTGTACAAGTACTTCTCCGATGTCGTAGCACCATTAATCTTCACGAAAGATGGTCGAACACTTCAGCAGCCCTCGTCTTTCACGGACAACAAAGTTTATTCACCACCGTCTTTCTGGCTGGGGACTGTCGAGCCCGTGTTCTCGCTATCTCGTCATAATTTCCGACCCGAAGCACTTTATCGCCCTCGTGTCTTCCTGTGGCTCCCCCATTTCTTTGTATCGGATCTGCGTTGTCCTTCCTGCCGTCTTCCGCTGGAAAAGAATGGTGCATGCCCCCCCCGGCGGGTCACTGATATCGAAGACTCCTTTTACATTGTCACTTGGAACTATTACTGTCGCAAAGGCTGCCGAAAGTACTTCCGCGGTTGGAATCCAATGCTACTAGGCTCCCTTCCTCGGTATCTGCAGCTGGCCTTCCCAGCTGTCCTTTCACGGAAGAGTGGCTTGTCACACCGCATAATTAGTCAACTCCGAGTCGGAAACCAGCACAAGATGGGGCCTGCCGGGGTTCGCTCCCTTCTCCTTGAGATGCATACACGTAAATTCAATGTCCTGCAGGTGCAATACCTGGAAGCTGTCTTTGAGCTGGTCCGTGGGCGTCAGGAGATAGATAGTCAGAGTCAGGCGACGTCACAAACCCAAACGCTTCTTCACCAATATATCGAGACAACTGTTCCTCCTTTTGGTGACTTCGGAGACTGTCAACGATATTCAGGCTTCGTTCCGAGTGAACGCTATCTTGCACGGATGCTCAATAAATGCATCGAACGTGATGAACGCGATGCAAATCAACATACATCCTGCTTGCCTCCTGACCAAATTGCAATTGATGACTCGCATAAGGTAGTAGTTCTCTTTTTCTAGACGTGACAAAAGCTGACTTTGCTTATTAGGTCAATAAGCACATGGCGAAGGAGGCCGGTTCTCCGGTTTACAATGCGCTGTGGACTTGCATGGATTCACGCTATATCCGCGCGCAGGTTTTGGCATTCACAAAAGCACACGAGGAGCGCAATGGAGCCCTCCAAGGTATTGCTGATTCTACACGTCGTTATGGCTTTGATCAGCCGAAGATTGCATTTTCGGATGATCCTGTAAAGGTAAGAAAAGACCTGAGGAACAAAGACTTCTCTCCATCTGACACCTAATTCGCAGGACTCCAGTATGCTGAGGGCTGCTTTTCCTTCGCTTTTCGAGTCTCTCACTCCAATGGCGGCTGCATATGGCTTGAAAAGCATTGACCTTCCTGACTCTGTCAATATTTCTTGGCTCGGTACAGCTGAACTCGCTGAAAATATGGTCTCAACTATCATGTCTGGTCTTGAAGACAGCGCAGACTCTCATATCTGGGTAGGATTTGATGCAGAATGGAATATTTCGCGACAAGTTGGGGTATCTATAATTCAGTTGGCACCGTCCTCAATGCCGCTTGACATTTTTGTGATCCCGGTATGTCTTGAGCTGTTTTGATCGCCTGTGGTCAATTATTTGACACTCAGGACAGGTCCATAAATTCAGGGATCGACTTCCGCCATCTTTACTGCGCCTCTTAATTTCGGATCGTGTTTTCAAAGTCGGTTCGAATGTCAAAGGTGACCTCTCCCGGCTGCAAAAACAATTTCCGCAGCTTTCGGGGCAGCTATCTTTCAATGTCATTGACCTAAAATTGTATTGTGTCGATCGTGGAATCATTGCTCGGAAGGACGCTGGTTCTCTCGAAGTACTATGCCAGAAGGTGCTGCATTCATATCTGCCGAAGCCTGATGCTCTCCGAAGGCATGACAACTGGGAGACACCTTCACTGGGACCTGACTATTTGAACTATGCTAGTCTGGATGTCTATGCAACACGACTTATCTTCGAAGAGGCCTCCAAAAGGGCCTTGATAGAACGCCCGTCTTTTGACTCGCCTTCTGGTACTAAAGTGGCTTTACTTATACAAGAGGGCGGCGACCCTATTGCCTATGGCAAGATCTCAAATATTCAGCCACCTTCATTTGATTCCATTCGATTGAAGACTCCTCAGCGTAACAGACTGCTGATTGACATTGATGATGTGCTCAATCCTGCTGCGGCTGCTATTCTACATGTCTCACGAAACTCGCGAAGCAAGACAAAGAGTGGTGCCTTCACTCTTGGAGAGCTAAGGGCTGCTTCTTCTAATAGCACATTCAAAGTCGTTTCACCGACTGCTCTTCTTGCCTTTGACCTTCGGACTCCCGAGGTAAGTAATCTAGACTTTGCAGTGTCGTTAGCTTTGCTTAGTCACTCAAATCTGGTTCAGGAAAATCAAAGACCGTCGTCTATTCCATTAAGAGTTGCAGAGCCACCCAACGATGACAGACTCCTGTCTTGTATATCTCAATATGAAGAAGACCCGCTTGAACCAGTAGAAGATTTTGGAGCTGATGATCAAGCCGAAGCAATCAACGAAGGAAATCTAGAAATGCTAGAAGCATATTCAGCAATTACTCAAAAGCAGCAAGGTTTGTGATATAATTCAAAGTATTTTGACTTCACCCTGACATATTACTAGGAAAACAACGTGAACTAGACAGTGGTCATCCTTTTCCAGATGCATCCTTCTCGAGTGACTTCATCTTGAGCCTCCAAGAACTGGTCAACAAGCCACCGGACATGAATGATGTCTATACGAAAGTCAAGAAAGATATCTTCCATGCATTTCACATGATTCCCGTTCCAGTCAATCATGGCTTACGACCTGCATTCCTCCGTTCTCTGCGCGATCATCTACTGCGATGGGATCCTGACTCTCGTTCTGCTGTTCATGCTGTCTGCCAGGAGGCTTTTAACCTCACCTTTGATCAAATGCTTGCTCGGAATCCACGCTTCATTGCAGAACGGACTCCACGATTTATTCCTTCTCCTAGCATCCTTGTTCCAGCAATTTCCCATGTCTTCAACACGTTTGGTAATGCTTTAGATGCTAAAACCAATCAGCCTCTCTTCACCAAGCGTGCTTGGGAAAAAGCGAATGCAGTTCTTGAACTTGCTCGCCAGGGATACCTTTCTGACAACCCTGATGTTATATTATATGAGAAGGCTGGCATTGATAAGTATGGTCTCCAGAAATGGAGGTGCTTGCGGGGTACCAACAAAGTTGAAGGTGGCCCCCATGGTGATATATATCGCAAATTTGGGGCTTTGAATGGTACGTTATTCACATAACAATTGACACTTGATCATAAACCTAAAGACGCATTCTAGCGGGCCCTCGCTTGACTGTTAACTGTTTGACAGACCATCGAACATGGTATAATCTCCAGGCCTATGCTGCTCATCAGTTCGGCCTGGACTGGGATTATCATCATGACCTTGGTTTGATCAATCGCACGGCCTTCTTGCTCAATTACCTATCGGATAGCCTGGACGGTGCAAAGTCTTATGCTGACTGGACCAACGGCGATCTATATGAGGTATCTATAGAGCAATTTGGAATTTGCGCCTTTCCTGGTCCGTTCTATATAAATTTTCAAGACACATACATCATTGACAAAATTTTCTGTCATCGTTCAGATGCTCTTCGAATACGGCTTGCAATGGACCCTTACACAGATGGCTGCGAGACCGTATTTCCACTCAATCCATCTGATGACTGGCTACGCAAGCGTCAAAAGCTCGCCCTACCCGTTCTACCGCCTACTACTCCAGAAGCACGGCAATACTTCTTCAAGAAGTTCCGTGAGATTACCTTTCAGATAGCAAGTAATGGCGGTCAAGGAAAGGTGGATTATGAGGGCTTTGCAAAGGAATGGAATAGGACAGCTGACGGAAAGTATCGCTATTATGTGACAACTGAAGTTCTAACAGCCTACGCCAAATCTTGGGAGAAAAACACGAACATAAAAGCATCTCAAGAACTCATCTCAGAACAACTCCAGTCTATCAGACAAACGGCACAAGTGTTTGCAGCACCAATTCAAGAATTCCCGGAGTACCTCACGTCGTCCCCATATTCTTACCAACCCAATCGTGGTCTTCTTGACATCGGGGATGAACTCGATTCACTCCCTGCTTCGATTTCCACGAGCCTTACCACTTCGCATCCCATAATCCTTCCACAACACACACCGTCCACGAGTTATACACCATATTCTACGTCGCATGTCACGCCAGCACTTTCCCATTGCCTCCCGACCCCTATCGTGCTCTCACCACCACCACCGGTACCAGCTCCACAATCAAGCCTGCAACCGGACATCAGCTTTGAGGAGTAAGCACTACATACTTACTTTTGTTTGTCCTCTATTCATTGCTTCTCCAGAGTTCGAGAGACGCCAGTTCGTGAGAGACCAGTCAAGCGGCGCCGCGTTGTCCCAGATCAAGACCGCAAAAGGAAGACTCGAAGGTGCCGGCGTTGTCATAAAAGTGACTGCCCTGGCAATAGCGATATATTGAACTGCCCGATGCCTTGCACAGTGCCTTGTGAGAAGTGCGGCGCATTCAGTGGGTGTCGAGGAGTAGATAAAGGGAAGAAGTGTAACGTTTACGGATAGGTCGCGTAATGATGATGACAAATCTTCCTATTCTTTAATTCTTTAATTCTTTTTTGTGCCGAAAACACCCAGCGTATTGGTCGGTAAACCACGGTCAACATTGAGCAGATGGAAATTCAAGGTATATAATCATATCCACGTATACGCTACTGACTACACTTATGACATTCTATATCAAGCAGAAATTTCGATGGCTCTCTCCATGCCTCCGGTTAACATCGCACTCTTGGCCTGATTTTCGTGGGACTCGCCGAACATGACATACTTGTCGTCATGCCACTGCGCAGCCTTGACTTTGTTCCCATCGACGTCTTCAAAGTGGATGTCGTTTTCTGGCCTCAAGAAGTATGCGATCGAATACCTGTCTTCGTCGTTGGCGACTGGGATAACGCGATGCAGGCAGCTGTTGAATTTCTTTCCGCTGAGGAAGCGTAAGGAATCGCCGACGTTCACGATTGCGTGGCCATCACGAGGAGCGACGAATTCCCAATGGGCGGTGCCGGGTTGCTGAAGTTGTAGGCCCCATTGCTCGGTGAACAACAGAGTAAGGCTTCCGATGTCGGTGTGCTTATTGTGCCCCATGCCTTCCTGGATGTCCTGCTGAGGATAGTGGAGCAGGACGAGAGTCGTATTGGAAGGCTTATCCTCCCGATGGTGCATTTCGAAACGATCAGCACCCTGCAGATGGAGCACGTCGGAGAGAGTGATGAGCATCGTCTTGTTGACTAGGTGGCAGAGATGGATGAAGCTGTCGAAAAGATCCTCCTTCTCTTTGACGACAGTTGGGAGGAATTCAGAGTGCGAAACCATCTCGGCATATGCGACCTGTAGATGGTCATTGCGAGTCCTTCTTATGGACATTAGGTACGTACCTTCAAGGTTTCATAACCGTCGCGAGCCCCGTCCTTGAAACCTGTGAATGTTCCAACAGGCTTGAACCTTAGACATTCATTATCAGCTCCTTGAAATAATCGTACAACGATTTCGACGTACCCGTGAGTGTGCTTTCTGCGGTTATCCGCCATTTTGACATCATTAGGCAATGCAAAATATTCCTCCATCATCTTGACGACTTGAGCTTTGTTCTCTAGGATCTTCGAGATTGCTGGGTTCTGGAGGTCGAGGTAATAGAATCCGTCCCTGATACAGACATCGAGGAGCTTGGCCTGTTCAGCAGGGTCCCGTGCTAGGAGGCGAGCGAAGTCGATCGTCTCGAGAGGAGCAATGCGAGAGCCAGCTGGAGGAGTGCGCATAGGCATGTTGGTGTAGTGGAGTCGTGATGGATCGAGTTGTGTCGAGAGTTGTTGGTCGTTGGCTGGTCAAGTTGCGCTCCTCTTTATACGCAGTCGGCAAGACATATGAACATCGATGCTCTGCGTAAAAAGGGTGCAATACTTGCTCGCTTCCAGCATCGGACGATGGTCCTGCGGCTGCCTCGAGTGTGTCTCAGGAGCAAGTTATTTCTGATCGTTGTTGTTCTGCAGATCATCTTTTTCGGGCAAAGCTCGACCATTGTCAATTAATTTGGTGGGCGCACCATTGCTCATCAACGCTTCGTTGAAAAGCTCAGGTGTACTAAGAACGCCTCATAATTAATGCAGTGCACTATATTAGAAGAAATAACGTAAATTTGCGTCTCTGGGAAGGTCGGAGGTAATTTGGCGGAAATGATAGTCCATCGGAAGGAAGGACTTGAGGCGTTGTCGGTGTCGAATAAGGTACTGAAGGAGCTACTTACCAAACATTCGGGATGTCACCAACGAAGATGAGACGACTGGGAGGCGAGAAGGACATCTTTGACATCCGACTGATTCAACGAACGTTTGAGTGGCACCCATCGCCGAGGATCTAGCGAAAGGAGCTGGCAAGTCTTGAAGCTGGAGAAAAATATCGAAAAAAAAGGTACTGAAAAGGGCGTAAATATACATATCTTGTTACAATACTTTCGTGAGCGTTTTCAAATGGAATCTTGAAAGACAATCCTAACGATTGCGCTTGGGAGCTACCGAATCGGAGCCGCAGCAACACCTTGTTAATCGGCTACGCTCGCTCAGCCTACCAAGGGCTATCAAATTTGTATTCTCGTGCTTGGGTACCGAGCAATGTGGGTAGTCGATCACTTGCGTCTTCTCTTCGCTCTTCGTCTCTCAGTTTCATACCGTCACCCTGGCCTCAGGGATACCCTCTGAGTCATGTCCCAACGTCCATCTGCTGGCATAGAGCCTGCCGCACATCCTGGGCAGATACCGCGTGCCAATATCGAGTATGCTATTGTTCGTGACGACCCAAGAGAGTGGTCGAATGGACGGAAGGTGCATATGGTTTCTTACTCTCGGATCTGGCTTGACCTCGTTTCTGTTTGCGATATAGAGGTTCACCTTAGCCTTGGTCTCCTGGGCGAGCCTCCTTCCAAGGGGGTGACAGGAAAAAAATAATAGACGTCACGTCGGATTATTTTTTAAGGGCTGCCTAGACCCCCCTCCCCCCCCTTCCACGTGACATTTTACTATTTTTAGCTCATTTTCAGTGATTATCTACGTCAGGCTATCTCTGGCTGCTTTATGGACACCCTCTGAAGCCCCTCCAAGATGCCAGAGAAGAATTGCTTGTTCATCTTGATGTCTGGTTGGCTGGTAAATGCTCCCTGCTGCTTGGCATATCGTGTGAATTCTTGCCATCAGTTTCGCAGTGGGCGGACTATTTTTATCCTCTCTGGTGGAAATCTGGTCATGTTGACTGGATTTGGTCGTTTTAATTATCTGCTGAATGGACTTCCTCATTGTAGACGAAGTCTAAAAGTTCAAAAAATCAGCAACTGTCCTCAGTAATAAGATGACGCCTTACCGTTGATGCCATCAATAACTAATTTGACGTACAGAGCTTTGCTGAGGCTCAAACCGAGCTTGTTGAAGATAATCAGGCAAATGTCATTGCTCAAATCTCTCATTTATCTACTTCTCAAAGCCGCTGGGCCCAATTTTCACTGGTATTGCAGGCTTAGGGAATCAAAAAGTGCCGAAATATAATGAGAATGGCCCACCCTAGTGCACAAAAGTGGTATTGCACTACGTCTGACACCATTCATTGACCAGTGATAATGTTTTAACGAAGTTTGACCGAAGGGTCCACTTATTTTTTAAGCTGGCTTCAGGTCCCCCCCCCTCCCCCACGTGTGGTCCGTTATTTTTTTCCTGTCACCCCCTTGCCTCCTTCTCACGTTGGCAGTCAGTATCTACAACCGTGAGCAAGTCTTCACCCGCTATTTATCCTTGTCTCACTTCTCGCTCTTGCAGCCGCCATCGAAGACATTATCAGGGACCTGGATGGCAGCTTCGAATCAATATCCTGGACGATTTCAATCCATGCTCTAGTAACTGGATGTTTTCCATTCTTGTGGGGAGCATTCAGCGAAGTGCATGGAAGGAAGGTGAAGCGAATCTCCTCCAGCGTGGGCTTGTCATTACTAACTGTGCCATTATAGGCCGTCTATCTGGTGTCAATTGCAGTGAGTGCGACCCATTTTCATTGAGACGAGCTCTGACTGTCTCTAAGTTGTTCGTGCTTGGCAGCGGTGTCGCAGGCGGTGCTCAGGACATCAATATGCTCATTGTGATGAGGGCCCTTCAAGCCATTGGAGTACGTCCTCAGATACGACCACGCCCTGACAATTGTTAATTGTTTCTTTCCTGCAATCTCACAGGGCAGCGCTCTTCTGACAATCGGAGCAGCCACGCTCGCGGTACGTTATATAATCCTTCTATGTACTTCTACTACTTGACCGTCACATCTACAGGATATTTACGACGCTGGGGAGAGAGGGTCTGCCATGGGACTCTACTACGCAGCTCCCCTTCTTGGACCTTCCTTGGGACCTATCATCGGTGGTGCTCTCACCAGTCTATTCTCATGGCGTATGACGTTCTATTTCCTCGCTATCTTCGGAGGTGTCGCCTTTCTTGGTTTTGTCTTCTTCAAGGACACGTTCAGACCAGAGAGAAGCTTGGTGTATCAGGCAGCGTTGAAGGACGTTGCGGATACCCGACAGCAAAACAGGCAGCCAGTCACAGTTCCGAGTTATGGTACTGGTGCCGGTTCTCTTCGAGCGCCAGCCGTGGACGTCCACTCTGAGTGCCAACCTCTGATACAGGACTCCAAGCTAAGGTTTCGTGACATGCATCTGCTTCGTCCGATCATCGAAGTTACGAAACAGTGGAACAATATCTGCATCTTCGTTGCGTCAGGTCAGTCACTCACCATCTTGTCGTTCCCTCTGGATCTGATATGAAAGACTAGGGCTTGTATACGGTGGTGTCACGTACTGTATCACTTACACCTCTGTGAAGACCTTCGGTGGGGAACCGTATAACTGTGGACCACTTGAACTGGGCCTAGTCTTGCTTTGCTTCGGAGTCGGTCGGTCCTAATTCATGAATGTGGTGTGACGGATGAGGCTCAGCTGATCATTGCTCTAGGAAATGTATTCGGAAGTCTATTCGGCGGTAGATGGTCTGATTACGTTCGTAATTCTTACCAAGTCAGAAACGGAGGGATCTGTGAAGTAGAGGTAAGATTTGTGTACTTACCATTCGTGGTTATGCTTATGTTTTCTCAAGGACCGCCTGAATAGCGCAAAAGTCATGATGCCCATCCTCCCATTAAGTCTTTTCGCCTACGGAGGGCTGACTGAGAGAAGATACCCACTTACACCCATTGCTGTCGCCATGTTCATTGCTGGCTTTTCGTCGTCGTAGGTATCTATCTGTTCCTCGAAACGCGAACCTCAAGCCCTCACTAGTTGGATATATTCGAGTATTCTAGCATATATTGTCGACGCCAACTCGGGTAGATCTTCAAGTGCTGTTCCAGTCAACAGTTTTTGTCGGGGGTTGATGGCGTTCGTGGCTGCTGAGATTGCTATCCCGCTGCAGGTGAAAAAATACAATCTCAACCTGTATCCTGAGTCGTGATTTCTGACGTGTGTGCAGACCGCATTAGGTGACGGAGGCCTTTATTCACTCCTTGCTGGATTAATGGTTCTTGAGGGAGGTTTGTTATTACTTCTCATCGCCAAAGGGAAGAGTTGGAGGGAGAATACTTCCTGAGACGTGCATCAAACCTAGCTGTACTACTTGCTAACTGTAGTTTCACTACGTCGGGACTACATGGCTGTAGCGGTGGCCGATTCCTTAGATCGTAGGTGTTGTAGTACTATTCAGAAAATCAATTCCTTGGGGAAGCTCAAAAGTCCGAGCTCGCCGATGAGCAACTTGAACTTCGTTCTACGAGTATGAACAGTAAGTAGTACAACCCATTGTAAGGACTGGTCTCCGTATACGTGATCCGATGCCAATCGACGTCGAGCCTTGGCGCAGTGGCGGTCTTCTACTTGGTATTCATAAGTCCTCGGCGGCAAAAAAGTCACCGCCACACCATAATGACGAAGATGTCAGTTCAAGACTATCCGGTGTTGATAAGGCCTCATCAACACTGCGTATGCTTGATGTCGACTGAAGCCCGAGTGAATTGAAAAACGTTCTTGAGAGGGCTCGTAGGTTAATTGAACGGATCAAAGAAGCTGGCTCGGCATCAGTCATTGAAATCAGTGATCAGTGCTGAGCGTAGCGCTTCTTTTCTTGACGCTCGTCGACTTGATACATACCCATCCGCCTCAGTCGAAAATAGTCATAGCCGCTATACCGTGACGCAAAAAGTCCAATATACATATGTACTCGCACGGCCTTTGAGTCGGTAGTAGATTTTGGTTCTATACGTATAAAGACGCTCTTCCCTTAAGTCATAGAATCTACGCACATTCTTAATTCCTAATTACTCTCGATTCATCGAGAACACAACCATCGAGATAGTTGGGCGAGTCGATGATCAGTCGGCAATCAGGTAAAAGGTCCGGAACGGAACATTGCGGACTTCCATTTCTGACCAATGTTCAACCCACTCTCAACCAACCACCAACACCCTCAACGCACAGGACCCTCTCTTGCGCTCTATGACATCGAATGTGCCTTGGCGTGCACACAAAGGGAGGAGCGGCCCAAGTGGGTCTGAAATGAAATAGCAAGAGTGACGTCACAATACCTTGGTCGATGAGCTCCTCCCTCGTATGACGTCTGCTGGGCTGAATGGGTGGTGCCCGTACATAAAGGCGGCCTCTGTCTCTCTCACTCCGCAATATTTTCTCTCTCTCTGTTACGATTACGACCATGTCTCTCCCACCCGCTCAGAAAGACGTTCACGAAAACCCAGCAAAGAACTCTGTCGTCGCGCCCTCTAACAGGGCGGCGAAGGAGGCTGATGTTGACCGCAAGGTGCGCTGCCAGATTCCTCTCTTGTAGCTTTCCTTGTACTGAATTTCTACCTATGCGTTCACAGCTTCGATTTTATGGCGTCATTCAAGCCTTCCGCAAAGGCAAGATGCCCTCTAACGAACAAATCGACACGACTCTCCAATACGTCCTCGACCACTCGCCCGTCGACGTGAACCAGCTCTCGCCTGAGGGACGCAAGCTCGTCCAGGATACCCGCGAGATCATCAGCACCGCCCGCCTTATGGTGCAGCAGAAGAACGCCGATGAGCTCTTCCAAAACTTCGTCTGGCATACCCGTGACGTGGATACGGATACCCTCACACAGGGACCTGGAGAGGTCTCTGAGAAGATCCCAGTGGACGCTGACAAGGCTAAGAACGACGGCCAGGAAGGTACGCCACCTCATCTCCCTCTCTTCCCGCTGGATCTAATGCTGACATCTCGCATCGCAGCCGTCAAGCACCTCCGCACTCTGCTCACCCTTGTCCTCACCAACTCCGAAGTTCGCAAGCTCCTCTCCGACTTCTCCCTCATCGGCCGCGACCTCCTCTCCAGAACCGCAGTCAAAGCCGCCGAGACCATCGCCCCTCACCCCGACAAGCTCGCCAACGTCGACCAGACCGCCCCTCATGACCAGTTTATCACTGAAGGCGGACGCGTCGCTGGTCCCAACGAGACTCCCGTCTTGGAAGCTCGCCTACCAGGTACCGAGAAGACCATCCGCCACCACCCTCATGAAGAGGACATCATGGTCAAGAACGAAGATGGTACGATGAAGCCAGCCTCGGAGATCAGGGAGCAGGCCAGGCAAGTCAACGAGAACAAGGGCGACATTGCGAATGATGCTGTCGGAAAGGCTCAGAGCGAGGCTCAGAAGCACGCCGAGGATATCCAGGAAGCTGATTCGACTGAGGAGAAGAAGCGTGGCGTCATGGATAAGATGAGGGCCTTCAGAGTAAGTTGGCTTTGCTTGCTTTCTTCCCGCCACACGATCTGACTTGATCTTGATAGGATGGTATCTCGGATCGTATTCCTCAACAACACAAGGAAAAGGCTTCCGATACCTATGACCGCACCAAGACCTTCCTCAGCGAGGAGTACTTCCCTGAGGAGCGCCGTGACCAGTTCATCTTCCGCGGGAAGAAGGTTAGTGCCAGCTGTCTCTTAGGATGACGAACTTCTGCTTACAATTTGCTGTACAGGTCATCATGGAATGCCAGAAGCACGACGACTACCAGAATTCCATCCGTTGGCTCCTCGGCTACTTTGAGGAGTACGCCAAGCACGGTCGCAAGGCTGCCGATATCGCCAAGGATCACGCTCAGGACAAGGCTGATGTACGTTTTTCCTCCCTTCAAATGTTCCAGAATGATTTTTGTGCTGACGTTTTCAACCTTTTGTCCAGACCTCCAACCTGAGCTTGTGCCTGCGCGAGATCCGCACCCTCCTTGAACGCTTCGCCAATGGCCAGTCTCTCGACACCATCACCTCCGCCGTTGATGCTCTCATTGACGACGCCAACCGTGATGAGGCTCTCAAGGAGTGGTTCAGTGCTGTCGACCTTTACATCCGCAAGGTCAGCTGACTTGCTTTTTGTGCCGCTCTCCTTGTATCCTGATTTCACCTTTCAGGTCCTGCTCGAGCCTGGCTACGTACTCGAACCCGACTGCAACAACCACGCCAACCGTCTCCGTGAGATTGGCCGTCAATTCTATGACGAGAAGTACAAGAACCACTTCGACAACCTCTTCAACAGCATTAGCGGCTGGTTCAAGGCTATGGGTGATGATCCTGTACGTAATTCTCAGCCACGTCCGTCATTTTCACGTTGACTGATCCGTTGTCGTCCTACAGCTCAACAAGCAGTTCGGTGAAGACTGGGCTCGTCTCACTCGTGACCTACTCTTCGACAGCGAGGGTAGCCTCAAGTTCAAGCCCGAGTTGTGGAATGACATCCGCAAGGTTATTATGCCTACTTTGATTGAACAAGTACGTTACAACTTTTCTTCATTTCAATATTACTATGTGCTCATGACACGTCCTCCAGGTCGGCTACATCCCGATTCCTCGTATCGAGTACTCCGACGACTCGCTCGACCTCGTCGTGGAGAACCTCACCCTCCAAGGCCGCAACCTCTTCCCCAACATTGTCCAACTCGAGGCGAACAACTTTGTCAAGTTCTCGCCTTACAACGCTATCACTGACGACCATCATCACCGCATCCGCTTGACGCTTGAGCAGATGCAGGCTGACATGAGGGACGTCGCGTTCTACTACAGGAAGAAGACTGGCATGCCCAAGATGAAGGACTCGGGTATCGCTGACGTTTTGTTGGGTGGGCAGGGGCTGAGTGTAAGTCTGGTTGGAGTTGTAGTGTTTGAATGCGCCGCTGACATCATACCTCTCCATAGGCTACCATCGAACTTGTTTCCGTTCGCAAGGATCCTACCTCCGTCTTCAGGGTACAGGATGTTCACGTCAAGGTCGATACCCTCAAGTTCGCCATCCGCGACTCCAACCACGACTTCTTGTACAAGACCCTCCGCCCTCTCGCCACCTCCCTCATCAAGAGGCAGATTCAAAAGGCGATCCGCGACGCCATCATCACTGGCTTTGAGTATATCGATGGTCAGCTGGTTGGTGTCAGGAACAGGATGAACGAGGCTAAGAAGGAGGACACTGAGCTGAGCAGGACTGATGTCTTGAAGGATGTAAGTCATTGACTTTGTTTTCTCAGCTGGCCGTGATACTGATGTCGTTCCCGCAGCTCTTCAAAAAGAAGGATGATACTTCCCTTCGCTCTTCCGACTCCAAGTCGCAGTTCAAGATCGTCAAGGACAAGCGCGCCTCCATCCTTGCTGACAAGGGACACCCAGCCGGTTGGGTCAACAAGACGGAGGAGCGGGAGAAGCTCGTAGAGAGCGGTGACAACTGGAAGTCAGATGCGTAAGTCCTTTCTTCTTGCGGAGGATATCTCTTTTATCCTAACAGCCATCGTTTCAGCTTCAACATTGTCTCCGCCCACAACTGAATTGATTGTATGACGTCATGACGAAGAGACGAACACTGGACTTTGTATAAACCCTCTATGCCTTCCATCTACCCCAAAATCTGTATAATCTTTCCTTATTCACGACCTCCGCCTCCCGTCTTTTGATCTAATTTTTTTTCCATTTTTCAACCGTTTCTTTGGTCACCACGGGCGATTTACGTAATACTGGTGGAGGGTAGTGTCATTTTACCCTTTAATGATCTTCTTTTCGTGTACGACTTGATAGTTCTACTTCCTTTCTTCCTACTCCCTCATCATTTGTACTACATGCATGTCTTCATTTTCACGACTTCAATGACATGGTTTGATTTCGAATGATCGTTTATCTGAAGGTTTGAGGCAACGGTTGGCGTCGAATTTCCCAAGCCTGTCATGAAGCTCTGCCACCGTGCTGGGATTTGAGGTGGTCCAACGACCTTCTTTACTTTTGGTCCGCCTTGATTCTAGCGACTTGTCTTAAGATTTAAACACTGCTGAAGAGTCCTAATTGCTGCATCGTTAATGACACTTGCGATATTCCATCTTTGTTCGAATTCCATCTCTAGGTTAATAGCTCTCATCCAGTGCACATGTCAATGACTAACAGGCACGTCGAAATTGACAGTCCAGGTTACCCTGTTCCTCGTATCGACTCTCTTTGCAGTTCCCAATAGAAGAGCGGTTTCCGGACTCAAAGGTCACCTTCAGGCTTACAAGACGCGCCATCCTTCCCCTGTCCTCTCGATTCCTGAATACATAAACGCCAGCGAAAACATAGGGAAAAAGAGTCGAAACAGACGCTCGTTGACCCTTCTTTACGTCTCTCCCCAGAACTAATTTCCGACATATTCTCATTATCAATCGACCATGTTCAGATACGCAACAATTCGCCCCACCATCGAGGACTGCGCTACAAAGCAGCGTCTCCCCTTGTCCTGGGTGCGGTCTGCAGGCAATGGCGACGGATTGCGTGGGGCACACCGAATCTCTGGACTTTCATTCTGGTACACCTTAAGCCAAAGGATGTCACACGCCAGGCAGACTTCCTCCAGGACTGGGTACGTCGTTCTGGCGGTATGCAATTATCTGTCTACGTGTATCAAGAAAGTCCCGTCACTTCTTTCGTGGCCGTGCGCCCGTTGATCGACATCGTCAACAAAGTCTCAAGGAGGTGGCATGCTTTGTATCTTCGAATCCCCGCCCTTGGTATTTCACTCTTCAGTGGAGATCAGGACTCAAGCACTACAGCATTACACTCGCTTAACCTGCTTCCATCTACCACGAATATGGCTGTCGCAGGAGTTGGGAGATTCGGCATGAAGGCATTGAAACCGAGCCCCTGCAATGTCAGCTTATTCGGACTTCGCTTTCAAGCCGTCAGAATTTTCTGGCATAATGTCACGTCTGTATATATCAATGGCTTCCATATAGGCGAATGCTTCGAACTCTTCAGGCAAGCGAGGAGTCTACAGCACTGTAGGCTTGCAAACATCTTGTTGTTGAACAACACGTCCTTGCCTACCCAGCCTATCGAGCACTTCGGACTTCATAACCTGGATTTATCGAGCTCAAGTTCACGGCTTCTTGGTGCAGCTCTAACACAACTCACCGTTCCAAGCCTGACGAAATTTGCGATCTCCGTTTCCACACATGATTATCCGGTTCCAGCTCAAGTTCTGATGGAACTCATACAAAGGTCTTCCTGTCAATTACAGGAATTCGAAATGAGAGATGCACACCTTTCAGATGACGATATGATATCCGTACTCGAATGTATGCCTTCCCTTGGAGCATTGCATATCCTCCCTCCAGCTCCCGGAACCCAGAATCCGGCTGAAATCCTCAAACGTATGGCGGCTACCACAAACGGCGTCAGCGATGGAGAGGGTTTTCTTCCCAATCTGCATACCTTTAAATACCACTGGCATGGTGGATCCGGCAAAGTTCCTCCATCTGGAGGGTGGTGGGCCTTGCTCGAAAGGGTACTTCGTGTTCGATGCGAAAACTCGATAAAGTCCTTAGCTCGCTGGAAGAAATTTCATATTGAGTTCTATCCAAATGATAATGGAGAACTCCCGTTTCTGATAGAGGAAAAGTCGCTCCCATATTTCCTTTCCGTCATTGAGGATGGACTAGATCTGAAGCTAAGATATCCCGACGAAAATCTGGACTTGGTAAAAGAAGCGGCGGAGCATTACGGTATATTAGAGGTAGACGCCGACGAAGGAGTGATAAGTTCGGATTATTCTTCTGCTTGAGAGGTAAATTCAATATTCGTTATTAGACAAGTGCTTGCGGGTCTAGGGTGGCACGTCCACCGAGGGGTTTTGGCTCCTTTTTACTAGCCATTTTTGAGCGTCAAAGTACTGCTCTGGAATGAAGTCGAAGTCATGACATTATGTTGTCAAAGCGGGGTAGTGGTGTATCTGTAAGAGGCTATGCCCGTCTTCTTTTCACTGTAAGATTGAGGAGGGTTGGAGTCGTTGGAATTGTGTTGGAAGCCAAGTTAGGCCACACTGCCTGACTCGTGGCAACATTTACCTCGAAAAGGAATTTAGACCAGATTTTCGGCCAACGAGTTCCATAAACGGTTGAAAGGACCGGGCACTGCCGCACAGCAACCTTGTCCGACATTCGTGCAACCGTTCGCTTAGAGCACAGCTTGAGGACGGTGCAATTAGCCTCTCAGCATTCAAATACACCTTGTACCGCAGTATTTCAAGCCCTCCGCCTTTCACGATGCCTCATAACGGTCCTTCCCCCCAGGCCCCACCACTCTCGCATTGGACACCTACTGATAATCACAGCCGCACAGACCGGGCGGTAGACTACACTCTTGAGGGATTCCGCCTTGTACTCGAGACTGTTCAAAGTATTCCTGGGATGTCGACCATTCCGGCTCTGAATGAAGCAGCTGCAATCGCACTTCGTATTCTTACTGTCGTTCAGGTAAGCATTATTCGAACTCTCGAAAAGTGCGCAATTTTACAGACGCAACATATAGGATGTGAGGACCAAGAACCAGGCATTTAAGGATCTAGCCAAGGATGCCTGCGGACTTGTCTATACTATCGTTCTCGAGTGCCAAAATATGATAAAGGATGGCAATCAAGTACCGGAGCGGGTCCAAATTCATATAGCATCGCTTGCAGGGTAGGTGAACACAGGTCAAGACTGCATTTCAAGTTATTGACGGTTTTTGGTACAGAAACCTACATGAGATCGAAAAGTTCGCCCGGAAGAAAGTTGAACGTAACACTTTCAAGAAGATCGTCTTTCATTCCAAAGATATGGAGGAGATCACACGATACAGGCAGCTCCTTCGACAATCCTTGGATATCTTTGGGGTCCGTACTTTGCACTATATGATTCAGAGATTTCAAGCCGAGTTATACAATATCATTACAGATACAAACGAGCATCTCGATCCAAGAAAACCTCGACCGCATCCTGAAGAACATTGATAAGCACAACGAAGAGTTGAAGGAGAATAGAATAAAGTACGAAGAAGAGCATAGGCGTAAAGCGGAGGAAATTTCATCGCAGATAAAGGTTCTTCGAATTCAAGGGGAGGATCACCAAGCACGTCTGGATGAAGAGACCAGGAAACGCAGAGAGGAGAAGAGACAGAAGCAGAACGAGAGTCAGAGAACCGAACGCATACGGACGGAGGAGAGTCAAGGCAACAGGCCCTCTTTGTCGCCAGAACGAGACAGCGGCTACTACGCTCGGCCCAATCGAACACCTAGTCCACAGCCATTCTATGCGGGGTCCTTCGGATATCCTGCGCCAAACTCGTATCTCTATCCGGGTTATCCAACTTCACCCTATGCCCTGCCATCACCCGTCCCTTCGATGAGCAACATCACCGGAAGTGCGATCTCATTTGGTGGCATGCCCACTCATGTTAGCAACTACAATTCGGGAAATGTAAGCAACACCGTCATCACGAACTCAATGAATAATCGGCCATCGTAGGAAGTAGCATACGTCGGACTCGTTCAATAGTAATTGGACCTTAGAAGCAGATACAGTCGACAGAATTCACTATGAATAGAACGTCGTATATACATAGTCCACAAGTTATGGTGGGATCATTTCGCAGAGACTTGTCATGCGACTTACCGCATGTAAATATTTCCTGACAACATAGAAAAACATGTCCGAGAATTTTGAAGAGTCTCGGTGGCCGCGTCTGATCATCAAAGGGACATTCTTAGAGAAGCTAAACTGTTAGAGGAACGATGATTGTATAAGGACGCGCCATTGAATGCGAGCTGGCCAGAGCTATGTACAAGCGACCCAGCAGTCGGGTGCCGTAGTTCCGCTTGGCACGGAGGCTGAAACACGTGAAGTTCCGTCACACCACCGCGTCCCCAATTCGGATTGTCGCTTGTTACACGTCAACCACAGTTTTTCTCTCCTGTGCGCAATCGCCCCGTATGGCTCTTTCTGACTACGACACTCAATCACAATACTCCAGCTCTGAAACAGAAGTTGACGATGATTCTGAGGATGACTACGTTGCTCCCGGGAAACGCAAAAGACAGCAAACAAGCGTTGGGAGAAAGGCCAAAGTAAAAGCCCCACCAAAGCTCGGGTGAGTCTCTTTCTATGGGATTCACCGCTGAATTTGTAACAATTCACAGATATATTGCTGAAGTCACAGAATCGGCAAACGATGGGATAAACAATTCTGAGGAAACAGCTTCTGGTTGGTGACTAGTCTCTGTTCGTGGCATTACTATCTCACTGAAGGAGAAAATCTTTGTCTCATCTAGCACGGAAGGCCGACAGCCAGATTGTGATTCATTTTCCAGAGTTTCTCCGCCTCGTCGTCTAACTCGTGGTTTCACTTTCCAGCTCGAACGGATAAGGAAGGCTCTTGCTTTGGCTAATCACCCTGGCACAGGAGAGGAAGAGGCTAAACGAGCAATGCGAATGGCCATGAAGATGATGACAGCAGAGAATGTCACTCAAGCCGATTTAATCGCCAACGAGACCGCGGAAGAACGCTCAACACGAGCTGGGCACAGTACTGTCAGCATCCGGTCTACCCAGGGGAAGTCGGTGAGGCACCAGCGTTGGTATCATCCTGCCAGCGAGGCCGCATGCGAAGCATTCGACGTTCAGTTGTACAATGAAAATTATGGGCGTTACCTGAACTATGTGTTCTATGGCTTAGCAGACGTGAGTCCTCATGTCCATAAGGGACAAGCCCAAACGCTAAATCGTCTCCGAAAGAATACAGTTGCAGCTGCTCTCTCCTTTGAAATGCTACATAACCAAATCGAAACTTGGGCCCTCGAGAGGAAGCGTGAGCGCAAACTCAAGGGTCAGATAGCGGGAAACAGTTATCGACTAGGAGTCGCCCGACGCGTCCTGACGGATGCCCAGCAAGAGAACCGGGATATACTGAGGAAAGCTCAGGCAGAGGAAAAGAAGCGGGTGAAGGAGGAAGAGGAAGCCAGGGCTGCCGAAATTGCTCGCTTGGATGGGCCTATTATTCCCGAGGTCGGCGTCAAAGTAGAAGAAGAAGAGGACACTCCACTCCCTAAAGCTGCGCCGAAAGTCGAAGAGGTGCCAGACGAAGCTGCACCGGCTGCACCACCGATTCAGCAAAGCCCGGATGCTCCGCAAAAGAAAGAAGGTTCGTTCCCTCGAGTTGATTTACCTATGATATCGATAACGACCTTTTCTCTCTCAGGTAATATTGAGACGGATAACAAGCCGTCTCCAGCGCCAGTAAATTTCGACGATCTCGATGACAGTGACGATGACGATAACGGCAATGGGGCAGACTTCGACTTCCAAGATGAAGGTGCCCACGATTTCGACATCGACGCTCTTGAGAAAGAAATAAAAGCCCGTGCCGAGGAAGCCAAGTCACCCATCTCCCCTCCTCGTCAACCTTCACCTCCACCTCGTACTCCCACCCCTATTCCTGTTATCCCTCCCAAGCCCAAAGCCGGCACAGATGCGAAGGAGGAAGCCGATCCAGCCACCGGACCAAGTTGGACTTCTGCTCTCCAGCTTCGAACATTCAAAGACAACGCGAAGACCATCGCAGAGGACTATATAAAGTCTACCGGTTTGAAGCTCACGAAGGGGCGTAAGCTGGGAAAGGTACAACATGACACGCGAGCTTTTAATATGGGATGGGATGACGGGCGGAAGGTCGACTTGAAACGGAGGAGAATTGAGGATGAGATGATCCGAGAATTCAAAGTCGAGGAGGATTGATGCTGTCGTTTTGCTCAGAATTTCTTGCATCTACATTGTATGTTCCATATATGTTCGGATAGTATTTTCGCCACAAAGTATCATAGGATTACCAGTATTTCTTTACATGTATCATATTTACCTCGTTAGTAACATAACACAGCAGTACATTCCCTGAACCTCCGGATGACGCTGATTCAATCGGTCAATCAGATCAGTTGGGAGGCAGCCTTCAAAGCCGCGACTGCTTCATCGCGTAGTTCATTGACGACTTCCTAAAGCAACCGTCAATGGAGAGACAAGATGTGAATTGTTTTAGTACGTACCGTCACAGGTAAGATCCTATCAACGAGACCAGCACCAATTCCCGCCCACACGACCAAGTGAGTATTCGCTCCTGTCGCTTGCGCTTCTTGGAACCTCTTCTTCCTTGACTCCTCGTCGAGACCCGACCTCGAGTCTTCGATGATGGCGTTTGAGATGGCTCTTCCGTCATAGCCTTCTGGCCAGAATGGCAAACGCGAGACTTCGTCGAACGCCACGGAACGAGTTGTCGAATAAAGTCCGGCTTTGAGAAGCTCTTCTTTCTGCTGGTCCGTATATACGCATTCTGGGGTGAACAGGAATCGAGTACCGAGGACTACACCGTCGACGCCTAGTGTGAGCAGTGCAGCGATCTGCTTCCCGGTAGAGACACCGCCAGCTGCGACGACAAGAGGACCTTTCGGAATCTTTTTCACTTGGTTGAGGATCTGAGGGACTAGATCGAATAGCGGAGGCGTTTTGGAATAACCATGTCCACCAGCCTCAATACCTGATGAAGAGATCCAGCTTGAGACACTTCAAGATGCGATTATATCTGCGTACCTTGGACGACGATGACATCAACCTTCCATTCCTCAGCCGCTTTGATAGCCTCCTCGACAGAGTTGACAATCACGAAGACGATACTTTTATGGTCTCGTTTACTGTCGAAGGCCCTGACTCGAGAAACGTACTTTCCCAAGTCTGTTCCGAACGCCAGCCAGACCGCACGAGTCTTTTCTTCGAGAACCTCCTCAAGGACTTGTTCGTTGAATTTGTCAAGGACGCACGCCACAAAGCCGATGCCGATTGGCACTGGGTCGTCGTCACCGAGGTTCAACTTCTTTTTGACGGCGCGAATGTCACTTCTGACTTTGCTGGAAGGCGCATTTCCTAGTTATGCGTCAGGTATTACCTATGCGAAGCAAAGAAAGGCGTACCGGCTCCAAGTAAGCCAAATCCTCCAGCAGCAGTCACAGCAGCAACCAGATCAGGCGACGTTGCTGTGGCCATTGGTGCGCTTATGATGGGTATGTCCACATCTTTGGAGTTGCAGTGAGGATATATTCCGGAATCTACGAAGTGCAACTTACTGAGTAGTTGTGAAAGGCGGGTCTTGATCGTTGGCATGTCGGAATAGAGGGTTTAGAATGAGAGTAAAACCTGGAATGAGGTTGGCGTAGTAGCCTTGCTATAAAAACCCGATTACCGCATAGTAGTGAGTCTTGGCATTATCAACCTGGAACATTGTAATCGGCTGACACAAACGAAATGTGCAGTCACGTTAGCGATAAGGCGCAAGACAATGGATCAGCTTCGAATCTTACCTTTGAGCTCCAACGATTTCTACCATGCCGTTGTAATTAGACAGCGCTCATGCAGAGGATCCTCGTCATTTGATGATTCATCCCATTCGCTAAGCAAGGCAGTAACCTTCTGCAGTCATAACTCTTGATCGAGACTCAAGGCAACACAGTTGGATCGGAGGATGGGGATATCGATCACTCCAGAGATGAAAGAAGGAAAGACGTTCAAGACTCCTGCAAGATTCGGTAATCTGCCATTCGTATGACTCGCGCAAAACTTGGGGAAGATAAGAAACAAGATAGTACTTACTACTAGGGTATGGCAAGATGTAAGTCGTACCAATCAGTGTAGGCACATCGTTGGAACATCGAGGGCTTGGGCCAATCTATTTTCGATTTGAATTTTGACAGCCTTGGGAAGCCTGGTCGTACTTGCGAAGTCGCGTGAGGATGAGCGCCGGTGTGCCACTCGAGGGCTATTTTAATTTGTAGTCACTTCTTTTGGTCCAATGCTGACACAATCACTGAATGAAATTTGTAGGAGATCTGCAGGGATGCAAAATTTGTGAGCAGCACCTACGTTCGTCGTCAGAAAGAATTAGAAAGAGAAATTTTCCTACAGCGCGGATCAAGAGGTCGAGGAGACGGGACTTGTCACGGCGTCACTTGCAGAACGTGACCACGTTCCCTTCGGCTTTTGTGCTCGTCCGGAATCGTCTTTGTCCTGTCCTTTGACTTCATTTCTTGTAACTGGAGCATGAAGGCGCCATCACTCTGCACCTGCCTTCCATGTATCCAGTTCCAACAGTTCATACATTCGAGTGCTACCGCTTTCGTGTCTCTGAGGTTGCGACTCTCGGCGGGAGGCTATCAAATTCGTGGAGCCGCGTCCCACGGAACTGAAGCACGTTCGACACGAAAGTTATCAGCCCATACGCTTCGAGGCGTTCGCTGCTATATATAATAGCCTTGGTTGCTATTCGAAATGGGTCGTCTGCATCTTACTTCTCCTCCAATCTGCCCTTACGCCTTTATACGATCTTACAACAACGAACCATGGCCAACAACGAGAAGGAGGCAAGCATCGAGAAGGGCATCACTGATGTCGAGCTACAAGATGACGATCTAACGAAGCTCAATACGGAGAGCGGGGTAAATAAGGCATACGAGCTGAAATGCCAACTTGGTACTTGAACGCGCCCTCCTTGTCACTTTCTAGCATTGAAAATTTCCATAGTCAACCAATGCCTTCAGGAAGAGTAAGCCAGGCGCGCACGCGAGTTTCAAATCAGCTCAACAGTCGTACCTCTGCAGGATCGGCTTCGGTCGTTATCAGATCGAACTTTTCGTGTTGACAGGCTTTGGTTGGCTGGCAGATAGTACGTATCTTGCACGTAATAGCAAAGATATCCGTGTTGCCTGACCTTTTCCCGAACCAGATCTCTGGCTACAAGGCGTAGCCATCGTCTTGCCTCAAGTCCAACAGGAACTGAATCCAGTCCGAGTGGAATTCGCGACTCTCGCGCTATACGTTGGGCTGATCATTGGTGCCTCCGTATGGGGCGTTTTGGCGGACTTGATTGGTCGAAGAGTGTCCTTCAACGTCTGTCATGTCTACCCCTTCTCCTCGTTATTGTCACTGAAGCTGTATATCATATCTCCAGATCACCCTCTTCCTCGCAGGCGTGTTTGGAATCGCTTCTGCTGCTTCGCCAAACTTCACGACCTTCGGAGCATTGGTAGCGTGCTTGGGCTTCGGTGTTGGTGGAAAGTGCGTACAATCCTCGTCGTATAAACCTTCTGGCTGCTAACGTTTATCATTCAGCTTACCTGTCGACGGTATGTCTTATCGCCTGACATCTTCTCCCAATATTAATGGCTGGCGTCAGGCGCACTGTATCTCGAGAACATCCCTGGATCTTCACAAGTACGAAACTCTGCGTCCTCTGCTTCGACTTCTGAATGTCCTCATGCCAATAATGTAGTGGACACTCACTTTACTTTCTGCCTGGTGGGCGATTGGCCAGCTGGTCGCTTCAGTGATAGCTTGGGGCTTCATCGGCAACTTTTCCTGCGCCGCTGACATCCCGGTCGGTCAATGCCCGAAGGCCGAGAACATGGGCTGGAGATACACTTTGTACGTCGCTCCGATTTCCATCACAATGTTGTATTCTAACACTCTTCCCTCGTAGCTATACACTGTACGCCACCCCATCTTTCCAAAGTGCTCCTCCCACTCAGCGTCATTCTTTAGTGGCGCTCTAACCCTCCTAATGTTTATCTTCCGGTTCTTCGTATTTAACCTCCAGGAATCTCCGAAATACCTGATTGCGAATGGAAGAGACGAAGAGGCTATTAATGTACGTCCCAAGATCGTCTGAGAAGGTTTCGTGCTAAATTTTGTTTCAAACCTACTAGGTCTTGGAGCACCTGGCCCGGAAGAACGGCAAGACGATGACTTTGACTTTGGATCAGCTCCAAGCAGTATCGGGTAATTCGACTCTGCCTCCCAAGTCAATTCTGCAGGTCGTCAGGGAGTCATTTTCCCATGTCTCTCTTTCACACGTCAAACCTCTTTTCGCCGGTAGAAAGCTCGCCGTCAATACCACGATCGTCATTTTCCTATGGGGTGCGTTTCTGATTACAACTCGGCATTTCATCGTCATAATCGTCTCGTCGATCTAGGAATCATCGGATTGGCGTACCCCCTCTTCAGTGCCTTCCTACCATTTTACCTGAGAGACCGTGTTCCAAGTGGCGACTCGTCAGTCAGCACCACTTACCGCAATTATACCATCGTATCAGTCCTAGGCGTACCCGGTTCTCTTATCGCCTGTGCTGTCGTTGATTGGACTAGGAGGACTGGTGGATACTCTTTCGGAGGCAGGAAACTTGTCATGGCCGTTTCGACGACGCTAACTGGCGTCTTCCTATTCCTATTCACGACGAGCAACAGTCAAGCTGCTGTGTTGGGTTATACGTGCACCACTGCAGTTACATCGTACGTCTCTTATATCATTTTGTTTTGTATTATCCCTTATATCCGTGTAGCAACGCCGTAAGTATAAGCCATGTTTGATCGTAATGTAAGTTGGTTGACGAGATTTTGCACACCAAGATGTACGGTGTCCTTTATGCCTACACCCCTGAGGTGAGCACTGTTCAGTGTCTACGTGAACTCGACATGATCTTCCCGACAAGGTTTTCCCTGCTCCTCATCGCGGCACCGGCGGTGCTATTGCAAGCAGCTTCAATAGGATCACTGGAATACTATCACCAGTCATCAAGATTGCAACTACGTCAGCAGTAGGCGCTACCGGAGCCAACGCTAATGGGTATGTTCCTCTTCAGCATTCATGCCTCCGATACCTAACAGTTACGTAGGCCTATCTATGTCTCAGCGTCGTTATTCCTCGTCGCAGCTCTTCTTATGTTGTTCCTTCCCATAGAGGTGCGCACTTATTCTAGGCTCAGTAAGCCTCGGTGATTCATTCCAATCTTCTCTAGACTGCTGGCAAAGCGGCTCTATAGGGCATACAAGAGCTTGTCAACGGGATTCACTCTTGTTTTAGCACCGGCGTTTTGGCTAACGGTGAACCAGTGACATAACATATCGGAGCTCGTGCAACTTCGCAACTAAAGATACGAGCCCCTTATCATAGGTTCTGAGTCGTTGTCTAGTCGTTGTCTCTGCTTGTAAGCGTATGAACTACAGCTGCGAACAGTACACAATGTCGATCGCAGTCCATGCGCGATCTACTTAACTCCATAGAACAGTGAAATATTATTCAACAAAGCCACACTTGTAGTAAACATGACTTATAGCTACTTAGAATACGACGCTAAGCTGACAATATGCAATTTGAAGAGCTGCAAGGATCAACAGGGCAAGGGGGAGTGAAGCTGACCTCGAACCCTTGTGATAAATTCAACGAGTTGGCCACCGTACGAAGTTGTTTCTCCGACGGTGATGAAGAGTGCGGCAGCCAAAGAACAACCCGATGCATCAGGACTTCATCACTCATGGACGAACCAGCGTTCCTGGCGCGAACCATTTCGAGAACGTAGTACCGGTCGGAATCCACCCAGAGTTCGAGGTCCTCCAGCTGAGGCAGCAACTTTCGAGTGGATATATAATTCAAAATTGGGTGGTGAACGCGAATTCCAATTGGAATCGAAAGTGTCTTGAGGCTCGAAAGCGTTGAGAGAAATTCCGCCAGTTCGTGGTATGGTATCTGATGGTACTTTGCACTGTGATATACGAGGACAGCATTTTGCCCAGGAGATAGGAAGCTTGCAAATTTCAATGTTTTCAATGTTTTACCCCATGGTAGAAGCCATTTGATGTAGATCTCTATATCCCAATAAAGTGGGGCCTTCTTACTTCTATGCTCAACTTGAAGACGGCGGATAAACGGGAGACCGACGTGGTTCAAGAAAGTCGGACAACGAACAGCGTCAACAACGCGAATGCGGAATTCTGAGAGATCGAGCATGGTGAACGGCCTCTTATATCGAGCATCGACTAGGCGGCGAGAGTTCTTTTTGAGTTCAACACAAAAATATCCGGCGGATAGAGATTTCCTGGTCAGGTATAGCAATCGCATGAAGAGATCGAGGGGTATGTAGATATTCCCAAGATTGAGCTTTGTTATGCTTCTCCAGGCCATCGGTACATTGAATACTTGTGCAATTCCGCGTCTGAGAGGCATAACTGCAGGCCAAAGCCGCTGGAGAGAGGGGAAAGGGCGATAATCTATGATGGTGAATGACGAGAGAGGACTGCCAACATCATTGACCACGGTGATTTGTATGCTTTCCAAAGAAAGAAAGGACCAAATGGAAAGAGAGGTAAAGAAGTTGAATGACATTCTCATCGACAAAACGATGGACAGTTGCCGTATACGATCCGCGTAAGGGCGTATCGCATCATCCACCACACTTATCAACCCAGAACCGATGAGTTGATCTTCAACGCCGAGATCAGAAAATGGTTCTCGATTTCGGCGATGAAAGTCGGTTTGGAAGTAAAGGTTCAGTGGAAGGTTGCCGCTTCTCTGCACGAAAGTGTGGAAAAGGCTGACTAGAGCTAGTCCGTTGGCCATTGGTGCTGGATAGACGACGAGAGAATTCCAAAATTGGGGCGTGGTGCAAACGAGGTAGTACCATCGGCGACAGACTCGCATGAGCGCCATTCTGGGATCGTCCATCGTGGGAGGCAAGATCATGGGTGCGTTTTCGAGGACCATAGAGAAGATGTGCAATAGAATGGTCGTTGTGAGGGAACCATTTCGCGAGTTGATTGAATGGGACGAGTCTAGAATAATTAGAATATATTTCAGTCAGCGTAACACAATACCAAAGCTCCAGGCAAACGTACAAAGGGTAGGGGGCTGGGTAGACATTGTCGCAACGAAATCCGAACAGCGGGGGGTCGTTGAAGTAAGAAAGAGGGGGACAATCATCGAGCTCGGGCTTTATTTGATAGACCAAGCCGTCGCCTTGCCATGCCATCCGAGCCGAAAATCTCGAATATGCGAAACGCCTGGGCAGGAAATCCTCTTTCTCCCCATTGGATTGTCAACGTGTTTTCCGGCCAAAAGATGGAAAGCGTTCGAGGAATTTACATAAACGCCCCTGAAAGGTTGGAAACACGACGATGGGTCGTTGCTCACAAGTCAGAAGCGATGATTGGAGGCTCCAATAATGCCCGTTGAGAGATGTTCAAAGGTTTTTTTTCTTCAGTAACACTCAAGCTTCAAGGCCAGCAAGTCAGAATACATGCGATCGTCGCTAATTCAATGAGTGCTTGAGGGGAATTCTATTTGATTCTTGTAGGCATTGCGCTCTCGATCGTCGGGGGTTATAGTGTCCTTGACGAAATTATGAAAGATCTCCGGTAAAATAAAGAAAACGGATGTGGCCGTAAGGATGGGCGAATCGCGATTACTGTAAACTAGCGAACGGAATTGCCAAAGGCAGCAAAGTGCGCACCTGAGAACGAAAAGCTGGCGCAAACCTTGAGCGTAACCTGATCATATTGGGAAATACCGTTGTAACAAAAACGAGAAAATCCATTGTCCCAGCTTTCGGTTCTAAATCCGTACAATTCTGAGGTGCATTTGGTCAGGTACCTACAGGGATAAAATTTTAACGGTCCTTCAGGCTACCTAGAATGGAAAAGATTAGGTGCTGTGAGGTAAGGTGTGAAATTGAAGGGTCAAAGAGGGTCTGACAGGTATCTTGGACACCCTTGACCCTCATCATTAAACCTGAACAGAGGAAGCCTGCCTCATGCACAGTTTGTAATGCATTGGGATCATCACGAGAACGTCGAGGCTGAGTTGGGGCGGAGAGAAGGAGACGGTGCCTGAACGAATTTCTGATAATTTTCTAATCAAGTCAGCGCAGGAAATTATACTGAAGGGCTCTGAAGACCCACTGGCAATGGAAAGAGCAAAGACAGTGCTATGAAAAGCCAAGAAATGCTAGATGAAGTGCGTGAGAGCGAGTTCTTCATCTATCAAACCTACTGAGAGCCGAAGGCTGGTCATCGGACCCAACTCCCAGAATCCAGACAGCAAGCCAAAGCGTTGTTGGCCAGCTGTTCCGCGCGACTCGAAGACGGCGTATTCCTTATCACCAAATTTTAATTGATTGGATGCAAGCGCATAGCCATAGAGCGAAACCTCAACTTCTGGAAGTGCCCCAAAACCTTGGCGAAATTTCCAGCAGGAAGCTCGAACCTGCATGTTCGTCTGAATTTCAAGCCCTGGAGCACGAGGTCCGAGATGAACGGTATGTGGTCTCAATTTTCTCGTAAGAAAGGAACGCCGTAGTAATTCGAGACCTTCAAGCTTGGAAGAAGGCTTCGTGTCGTCCAGGACCACGATTGTATGGAACTAAATCTCTTGGACAGAAGTTCGTACAACTCGGAGGAGGAAAGTCTCACATTTGCCCTCGAGGGAGACTCGAACCAAGACTCAGATTGACCTGGTCAAGGTCATATTCGTAGAACCGTATTCATTCGAGCGTACTGTAACCGAAGATACAAAACGAGTACGATACGAAGCCAAAGAGACTAGATGTAATGTAAGAGATTCAGAGACGAAGAGAGGAGAATTACCAGAGAGTTACGCAAGACGGTCGTGCATATCATTTCGTATATGTAAATCGAACTTTGAGAGAATTTGGAAGTGAAGGAGGCGTAGGAATGTCGACGACGTCACGTTCGCCGCGCGTTGCGCGTGAGGGTGACGAGAAGGAGAGAAGGGAAGGAAAGAGAAATGGAGGAGACGCGGTACGGGATACATTGCCGAGAGGGGAACAATCAAGCAAGAAAGAGACGAAAGAAAAGGAAGAGATCGAGATCAAAAATTCGAGAGATGCCGAACCTGGAGAAAGAAAGAGTACTTTTCGTATCGCCGTCATTATCATTGGGAGTCGTAAATCTTCACGACCTCACACAGCACCAGCAGCGTCGCCGGCCGACCCTCTTTCGGCTTGACCAACACCACCGCCACCAGCATCCGCAGCACCGTCCTTCTCCTCATCACCACCACCACCGCCACCAGCAGCAGCGTTCATCACCACATCATTAGCCTTCTCCCCAACACCAGCACCAGCTTCGGGAGGTCCTCTCGACACCCTGCCCTCAGCACGACTCGCTCGCCCGCCCGAAGCAGAAGAAGCATCACCAGCAACACCGGCGGCGGCGGCGTCGCCTGCGCCGCCGAAGACGGCTGCGATGTCTTCCTCGACGGAACCTTGGGCGTCGCGTGGGCTCGTAGCTGATGCTGGACCGGTGGCAGGGACAGAGGCGGGTGTGGTGGCTGGGCCGGTGGAGGCGGACCCCGCGAGAGGCAGGATGTTGTACACCCAGCCTTGGTCTGTGGGTCCGAAGGTGGGGTTGGTCGAGGCGTCATGGGGAGGGATTTGTTGACCTGGGTAGGACGAATGCCGAGCGTCAAGTCAGAGAGGGTTGAACAAGGAAAATAAGAAGCATACGTACCACTGGCGTTTCTCGAAATCGCATCGTTCCTCGGCGAAGGAGAGGTCGTAGGCAATGCACCGGGGTGTTCGTGCCCATGATTAGGCCACTCGATCGCACCAGGCCCACCTCTCCCCATCTGCTGCTGCTGCTGCTGCTGGCGACTACGTTCGTCAGCCTCAAGGAAAGCAGCGAACATATCGCCACCCCGGTCCTCTGAACGCTGCTGGGGGAATCCCTGCTGGTGATGACGAGGTGGCATCATGTTCGCCTGGGCAAGCAGAGCAGGGTCGTACTGAGGCTGAGGCGGCGGCGGAGGGTCGTTGTACCTCCCTGCTCCTCCACCTCGCGGTGCACCAGGCCCTGTGTACCCTCCACCGCTGTGGGCCGGACCCATGTCGCGCACGAAGGACGAGTGCCCACGTGGCGCTCCAAATTCAGTGTTGAGCGGGATAAACGACGGCGGAGGCGATGCCTGGGTACCCATAGGGAACATGGGGGTGTAGTTCGGGTTGGGATTGAACCCCTGGTGGTGAATGCCATCTGCGGGGTGGTAAGGGTGAGGAGGCGGGATCATGCCGCCGTGCGGCCCACCGCGCATCGAGCGGAAGTCTCGTCCGGACTGGTCGGGGAGGTAGAGGTCGGGAGGAGCCGCACGGCCTGGGATGAAGTCGTTGGGGCCCCCTGTGGGCGGCGGGGAGCGACGGCCGGGATCCATGGCGTCGAGAGTGGACCTGGGGCGCTTGGAGAGCCGGGGCTGGGTCTCGCGCATGTTGGAGACGCGGTCGTTGGAGACTGGGAGGAGGGAGCCGAGGCTTCCTGGGCCGGCTGAGTCCACGCGTCCGCCGCCGTGCATGGGAGGCGGGGGTGGGACCTGTGGGAGGCCTGAGCCGCCGCCGTTGCGGTGGTGGTGTCCTGGGGGAATGTATTCGCTCTACGAGATGAGTAAAGGCGTATAGAAAAAAAAAGACAGGAATACGTACATCATCTGGGCCTAAATCAGTCGACACGCTCAGCTTTCCTGTCCTTCGCCTCTTTCCTGAGCGTGTAGTTGGCACATCTTCATCATCGTCCTCGTCAGCGTTGGCATCATCGCCATCGGCGTCGTCGTCGAATTTGGAAGCGTTAGCTCCGCCAGAAAAGTCTGCAGGGGTCTTGATGTCCTTCTCGCCCTGGTGCTGTGAGGTGGGATGATAAGCATCAGCAGGCGAAAAGAGGCTGAAAAAACGCACCCGGATCTGTCTCTGCACGATATCGCGGATGTCGGCCGAGCAGTACTGGTGCAGCTTCACGTCGTGGCCAGGGCGTTCCTCTGCGGACAGTAAAATAGATTTAAAAATAGAACAAGGGTCGGATGAGGATGGGGAGAAAGGGTTCGAGGGCGAGACGGGTGCGTACCGAAGATGATGACTGCTACGTCCACTGAGCAGAGCACTCCGAGCTCATAAGCTTTCTTGAACAGCCCATTCTTGCGCTGAATTTCGAGGAGAAAAGGGCGGAGAAGGAGGAGGGGGCGGGAGGTTGATAAGAATAGAGAAATTGCCAAGATCGTCATCAGCACAAAAATAGTTCCAATCTGCGCGAAATTGAGATCGAAATACGTGCGTACCTTGAGAAACGTAACTGAGCGGTTCCGTTCGTGCTGCAAAGCCAGAGTTTCGTCAGCGCTGCAGCGAGAAGGAAAGGAGGATGTCGAGCCCCGGGTAACCACAGCGACGCGCAAGCATAACGGACAGTGCTTGCAGTGCTGGGGATACAAGGGCGAAGAAAGACAGAAAACTCACTGTAATGGGTTGGATTTCTATTTTTCTCCTGCCCATGGCGTGTCTGGCACTAGTAGGATGGATGGATGGCACTAGATTGACGAGGAACCAGTCAGAGTGCTCACACTTGGGGCTTGATGACAAATAACACTTAGCAGAGCATTGGTCAGCAGTTAACATTACTTTATTCACACTCCGCTCGGCCCGATTGCAGCCCACGTTCAACGATCGATCTAACGTCTTCCACAAGTCAACGCTTTCTGCCTGGCGTCCTGTCAACGCTGCTTCATTCTGCGTTCTTGCCCCGTATGCCCAGCCATCTCCGCAAACGACATGAGGCATCTCTGTCGTCCAACGCGCCTGCACCCGGCTATGCTGAGGCAGTGATGTGTGCTGACAACCATCAGCCAATCACGTTCCCGCAACACGCCGAAGACGTCTGTGACAGACATACCCAAGCTCTCACCGCTGTTCGCTCTTTCCATCAACACCCATCCTACAACGTCCAGCTTGAACGCTGCAGGTGTCGCTGGTCGACGACGTTCTAAAGAAAATTGTCATCTCCTTGAGCTTGCCTGGTGCAGCTGGGATTTGGCTGTCGTACTCTCATTTCACGGATTGCTGTCCCGCCTGGTGCTGGAGCAATGAAATGCTTTCTGGTCTTGTGCGTATATCATGTCTGGCTTCATTTCTACTGTTCTGACCCCATTTATTTCGCAGCTTCCTCACTCTTTCCTCGCTTCTCCCCCTCGCTCGTGCCATCGACCTCGCCGTCCAGCCTCAAACGCTCGTGGGCGTACCGACCCTCGTCGCGTGGAATCGAGACGCCACGGACGTCCCACCCGTCGAGTTCGACCTCCGTTTCGTGCAGGGAGGAGCTGACGCGGGGCTGGCATTCGCCAACATTGGAGCTGACCTGACTGATCAGTTCGGGAACGTAATGGTCACTTTCCCGTCTGCTGGGTGCGTCTTCCGTTGATGCCTGCTTCATTCCGGCCTATTCTGATCTTTTATGAACTATTGTCTAGGCAATTTGCGATAGCTGCGGTAGTGGGGTGCGTATAGCTTTCATAGCTTATTTTTGGTCTCTTCTGTGGTTTGACGATGCTGATCGCGCTTCTGCAGAAACCCACCCAACACCGTGCTTGGGATGAGCAATACCATCACTGCCATCGCCTCCGTTGCCTCGACTTCAAGTTCAGCTCCGGTAACGCCCCCTACTATGCTTCCAACTAGGTGGGTTTCCATCATAGTTCTTGCACTGCTAGTATAGTTTCATCTGACGCTTGGTTCCCTTCACAGATCAACCACAGGCGCAGCCTCGTCCACGACGGCTACAAGTGCCGCGTCGTCGTGAGTCTCCTTTGATGCCACCTCCTTTACTTGGCACTAACGACTATATGTCTCCTCGTCATAGAACCTCCTCAGGAGCCTCTACTTCCGCCTCCTCTTCATCCTCCGCGACCTCATCGACGTCTTCCTCATCAACGTCGGCTTCTACCTCGGCAACGCACTCCGCGTCAGCAAGCACCACACCACGTCCCATCGCAGCCATCAAGCAGCCCGCCAACGTCACCGCCATCGTCGCCGGCATCCTCGGCACCTTCCTCCTCATCGCGCTCCTCATCGCGCTCTTCCTCTTCCTCCGCCACCGCCGGCGAGAGCAGGCGCAGCGCTGGCGCGACCAGCGCATCAGCTTTCATAAGGACCTGATGGTGCAGCGCCGCGATCGTGATTTGCCGTCGATACCGACCTTGGGGGCGGCGTCTGCGGAGAATATCGCTCCGGGACCACCGCCTCCAGGGCTGCCTCCGAGAATCAACGTGGATGTTGAGCAGGGCTTCCCGCTGCCGCCTCCCAGCCCCAGTGTCGTCACGAATAGCTCGAGAGGGAGCAAGGAGAGAGCGGCTGGTCCTGGACCCGTGCCTCCCAGCCCCATCGTTGGCCACCTCTCACCACATCCCACACGACTCGGCTCAGGGCACATCGTGCCCTCACCCAAAGGCCCCCGACCCTCGCTCAAAGTCAAGAAAACCGAGCAGCACACCGTCACCGTGACGCCGCCCCTGCGTTCTGCGCCCATCGTCGCCACGGCCCCCTCCGCGCCCACCAAGCCCGACTCCGCCGCCGCCGCCGCCTCCGTCTCATCAAGGACAGCCAAGCGCACGCGGCGGCAGAAGCAGATCGGGGACAGGATCGCGATGCTGTCCAGCCAGATGGCGGCGGTGAAGAGCTTGTTTGATCGGGAGGAGGAGGAGGGGCGGAGGGCGGAGCATAGGCGGGTGTTGGAGGAGATGCAGCGGGAGATGGTGTGGTTGAGGGATCAGGAGGAGGGCGCGTGGGCGTTGGGGCTGACGGATGTGAGTCCGCCGGGGTGGGCGAGGTATATGACGCCGTAGTGTCTCGTTCGTCTCGTTTTGGTGGGTGAGGTACGAGCGGAGTAAATTCGCTTTAATCAAATATTAATTTTGAAGCTCAGTGGCGTGCAAGTGAGGTATAGAAACGCGTATGAGCTTTTTAATTGCCAGTATAGTATTTGATACCCTAATTATAATAAGCTGATTTTTCTTTCCGCCTTGATGTTAAGCAGCGAGGTGGTGGCGTTGTCGTCGAATTCTAATAGAGGTAAACGGGATCGACGCGTCACTGACTCGCCCACCATGATCTCTTTTCCTCATGCTAACACTCTTCCCAATCTAGCACATCGATATGTCTCGTCGCATATACCCTGCTCGTGGTCAAGGAAAACCCTCAGAACCGGGGTCGAAGAACAAGTCGATATTGGGAGCCGCGACTTTCAGTGGGACAAAGTATCTTCTTTGACGACGTGGTGGTGGCGTGTTTGAGAAGCTAGGAATGCTGTGGTGCAAGCTATCTACGGGAAGTGGTGCGTCTGCTCTTATCTCCATCTTACACACTGCAATCTCACGTTATCTCTGCAGTGCGTTAAACGCCCAGCGTCTCATGGGCGTCTTCTAGTCCACAAGTCTCAAGAATGGAGTTAGTTGGGAAGGTTTTCCACCTGGCTCGTTGACACTTTACCGGTATCGAAAAACCACCGACTATGTAAGTCGTCTTAATTCTATTCTAATCTTTGAATGTATGGCCTTTCTTGATTCGAGGTTCTCACAGAACGACATTCGTCTGACGTGGTCAATGAGTCGGACGAAGTAGAAGTGTAAGTTGTGCCAAACTTACGGTCTCATTCCCCACGGACGACAACTCTTCTTTGTTCTAGCCGTCACAATGCGCTATCCCTCATTTTCAAGTCTGTCAGCTGGTTCTCATCTTCGTCAAATTATGGTGCATCAAAAGGTCTAGAGTTGACGATATAGCTCAATTTGATTGGTTAAAGATGGAGCGAGAGATGTTGATAATGCATTAGGACACTGTCAACCTCAAGCCTCCCCAGCGGTGTAACTTCGGTGAGATTTGACGTCCTGCAGTAACCAATTTTGGTCTTCGACGTTCATTCATTCAGATAAGCACCGCTTTACGGTGCTTCACTTGGCCGATCTTTATTTTTGGGCTAGTTATAGTGAAGACGTTTGCGTCTACTGGAAATTCTACTCCAGCGTTCTCATAACTTGGCCTCATTCTTTCCTCCACAGACATTCGAAGAATACGACCTCTAGATCCACTTTCTTGTGACAAAATCGTCTGATATGCCATTGAGCCTAAGGTTGCTTGCAGCAGGAGAAGACCCGTACGACTGGGAATCTCAGTCCGAAAACGAGAACGTGGAAGACAAAGCGTCGGTCACTGTCCCTACTCTTCTACCTGTCCCAGCGTCGATAGCTAAGCCTGGTAACAAGCTTTGTGATACTTGTACAGGACTGGATCTCTCTCCAAGGCGATTTGTCGTCCTCCCTGGTGACCCTGACGCGGGGGAGAATAAACCTGTCGAGCAGAACATCAAGCTAGGCCTTGTCAAAGATGTCAAAGAGCGATCCAAGTCATGCCCATTCTGCCGTCTAGTTCTCGTAGCAATCTCGCATGGCGAAGTTCCAGAGGTCCAGGATGGAGAAAACGTAGTGATCGTCATGGGCTGGAGTACCGACGGGCCCAAGCCCAACCCTGAACGGCCAGATAGACATATCCCTCAGATCCGCGTTCTATGCCCATCTACGGAAACGGAGAGCGGCCAGTTTGTACTAGACGCGACGAATATGAACATGTTTCCGGAAATCACATTACTAGCCAACGATGCTCCTACCCCTTCAAAATCGTATTTCGCCCGGTTGATCCCTGATCAAATCGATTTTAGTATGGTGCGCAACTGGCTAACGATGTGCCGCGCCGGTCATGGAGATTTCTGCAACCAGTCGGGGATGCTCAACCACGAAATTAGCGATCCAGTAGCTGAAATTCCTTCCTTTCGCCTCATTGATGTCGTTGAAAACTGCATCGTCCCAGCTCCGCACAATTGTACCTATGTCGCGCTCAGCTACGTCTGGGGAAATATCGACCCCGAATCTATCCTCCGACTCCTCAAAGCGAACCTGGGAGAGTTGGAACAGCCCGGGTCGCTGACTCGAAAGGAGAATTACGACAAAATGCCAAAGACCATCCAAGATGCATTACGAGTCGTACGAGAACTTCATCTTCGTTATCTTTGGACGGATAGCTTGTGCATTATTCAAGACGATGATGGCGATCATGGTAGCAAATACGAAGCAATCGCAAAGATGGATCTTGTTTATGGGGCGTCGTACATAACCCTTGTCGCTGCGGCAGGGACAGATGCTAATGCCGGACTCCCGGGGGTGAATCCAGGGACTCGTGGGTTGCCTCAGCCCGTTGAGGAGCTCGCTCCAGGATTCAGACTTGCTTTCAAGGCCAGGTCAGAAGATTATGTTCGTAGCTCAGTTTACTACACGCGTGGTTGGACGTATGTTTAGCTATAATCCTCGCTCTGACAGATCCGTCTTAAGCTGACTGATCCTACAGCTACCAGGAACAAATGTTTTTGAAGCGCAAATTAACTTTTGTTGGAGGGCAAATCGATTTCGGCTGTCGAAAAGGGGGCGGCGGATGGCGCGAGGACGTTGTATTTGAGGATCAATACAGCAAAGACCACGCAATAACTGGCGTCAGCGACAAGGACCCCAATGATGTCGGACATTTCGAAGGATTAATCTCTACGTATTCTGGGCTCTCCTTGAAATACCACACCGACATCTATAACGCCTTTGCTGGGGTGACACGCTATTTCAGAAGCGAAATCAAAGCAAATTTATGCCATGGAATGCCGGATAAGCTCTTTGACTGGTTCATGATCTGGCAAGCACAAGATCCTCAAACTCGTCGAAATGATGGGCCGAGCTGGTCATGGTCGGGGTGGAACGGGGCTTGCGCCACGGGAGACATCTGGGACTGGTATGAGCGTAACCTCAAACACGTTCGCGCTGCAATCCGCAAGCGCACCTGGATCATCTGGTATCAGAGGACTGCCCATGATCTCACAGAATGCAGACGAATCTGGGTGCCCAAAGCGGATCCGAATTTGCCTTCTCGAGACCCAAGGAATTTCTACGGCGGCCATGTCCAAGATCGTTTTCCGTTTGACTGCACGCAGACCGTTCCTACACCCCGAACACTGACTGGCGCTCCAACATATCTCAGGGACGCTTATCACCCGTACCCTGGATCGGGCTTCTTACAGTTCTGGACAGTATCCGCCGAGTTCAAACTTGGAGAGGCATCCAGCAAACAGGAAGCACGTAATAATAGCGGATATACCGGTCTAGGCATCTTTGGAAAAAAAGATCGTGAAATCGGAGTCATCTTCATCAATCCGACTTGGTGCAAAGATAACGTCCCAAAGGTCCACGAGTTCATTCTCATATGCGAGGCGCGCGATAAAAGAGTGGAGTATGGCCGCAGTCCTGACGAAGAGCGAGGATGGAGGTATATGGTCATGTTGATCGAATGGCACGGAAATCATCAGTGGGCCGAGCGTATAGCAGTTGGTTGGATCAAGAAGCGGTATGTGAACCACGCGTTGAATGGCGGGTGTAAGTTGGCCGCACTGCCGCAGCTAGCCGTTACACCAAAA
>NHYE01005516.1:0-38436 GCA_002938385.1 Gymnopilus dilepis | reverse complement strand
TCGCAAAGATATCAATCTCTCCTGAAATTTGGTGCTAAATGGAGACTACTTCTGACCGGGACACCGTTACAGAATAACTTACAAGAACTTGTTGTACGTGGCAGTCCTTTGGTATTCCAATTATGCGCTGAGTATTTTCCAGTCTCTATTGAATTTTATTCTTCCGGAGCAATTTGCTGGTTCCATCAACTCCCTTCGTACAATTTTCAAGGTCAAAGGTGATACCAAAGTTACTTTGCTCTCGCAAGAACGTATTTCAAGGGCAAAAAAGATGATGACCCCTTTTGTTTTGCGCCGGAGAAAAGATCAAGTACGTCATAAGGGCTTTTCCATCTAATCTCTTTGGCTTACAATCATTCACTGGAGGTGCTGAATGACTTGCCTAAGAAAGTAGAGCGCATTGAATGGTGTGACATGACGGATCTGCAGCGGACCATCTATCGAGACGCCCTCAAACGGTCACGGAAAACTATTATAGAAGCTGCGATTGAAGAAACGTCGGACATTCCCTCTTCAATACCATCTAGGAAAACACGCATGACTGGTCGTTCTAAAGACAAGATCTATGCGGAAAATAGCTCAAATGTCTTGATGGATCTTCGCAAGGCGGCATTGCATCCTATGCTTTTCCGTACACGGTTTACTGATGAAACCTTGAGTGCGATAACAAAGCATCTCTTGAAGGAGCCCGATTTCAAAAGACGGGGTGCGATCGCAGAGCTTGTTAAAGAAGATATGTCGGTTATGACGGACTCTGAGCTCCAGGTATTTTGCGCGTCCTATAGAGTTGGTTTGATCTTCCACCACACGGTCTACATTGGCTCACTGTCTGCTCTTCTCAACAGTCCACTCGCAAGTACCTCCAGGATGAGGCCTGCTACGTAGATGCGGGGAAGATCCAAGTCCTCCTTGGACTACTTTCAGAATACAAGAAGGATGGTCGGAAAATTCTGATCTTCTCTCAGGTCTTGTTTCTTCGAATATTTGTATTGACCGAGTTTGTCTTTTGACCCTCTCGACAGTTTACGCAGATGTTGGACATCTTGCAAGCTGTCCTGAAGAAGCACGCAATGAGATACTTGGTCCTAACAGGCAGTACACCAGTGGACGTCCGGCAGAGCCTAGTAGATGAATTCACGGAAGATGAATCTATCAACATTTTTCTTTTGTCCACCAAAGCTGGAGGTGAGCTTCATTCCTAGTTGGAGCCTACCATCACTGATGTTTATAGGTATGGGTATCAACTTGACTGCCGCATCGGTCGTCATCATGTTCGTCCTCTTTTTTGCCATTCTCCCCTATTGTTCAAACACTTATGTTGTCGAAGGTTTGACCAAGACTTCAACCCTCATAATGATCGTCAGGCGCAAGACCGAGCTTACCGAATAGGTCAGAAAAGAGATGTGGAAGTAATCAAATTGATATCAAGAGGCACCATTGAAGAAGATATCCTCCGTCTAGGGGAGACGAAATTGGCCTTAGATGAGGCTGTAGCTGGTGACGCCGAGGAGAAGGATGATGGCACTTCAGAGCGCGCCATGAAAACATCCTTATTAAACACTCTGCGACTGCAGCTTGAGAGTGAATCAATCGCTCCGGACTAGCATAATCTGGTGATCATGACCAAAGTTTTCATTGGGTGTATCTATTGTCGTCACTATTTTTCATGCAAATACTGAGAGGCCCCTTATTAATCTATCTACACTGGTTCTGAAGTACTCATTATCTATACCTTGTTCTCGTGAATCCATCTTGACTAGAGGATTGCGTACAACGTATTCCAGGAAAGGCCCTACGTAAATTTGCCGTAGTACAAACCGCAGTGAATCCGTCTTGGGATCGCTTAGTATTATGAACTTATAACCAGATATTGTTTCAAAAAGATGCAACTTGTACGCTGATGTACGGTAGTTGACGAATTGTTCGTCTCTGATAGTGAATGAATTGAAAGGGAGGTAGATCGTTCTGGTAAGATACCTACCTCAGGGAAAGCTTCTTCACCATATTTCGCAAGGATATGACAACGCCGTAGACAAGCTTGGCTTCTTCGTCGAATGATAATGCAGTGGTAGAGGGTCCGGCAAGGGTCGGTGGTTGTGATGATCCAGGTAATCGGCTCCCGCTCTCGCCAACTGCAACCACCACCCCTGTATTGGACGTAAGGGTCTGTCGGGTTCCGCTAAAGCCAGAAGACAGATTTGTTAACCCGTCATTGCTTGAAGACGAGGTAGTAAAAACAGCCTGGGAGACAGCAGGAAGGAGTCCACCTTCGACTGCGGGTCTGGGTCTTTTGGTGCGGTGCCAATCTTGGTAATAAACGCAGGTGCAATGCCTTTCAGACCAGAAAGACGTTGAAGACTCGGAAACAGGATTTAACGGGGCTGATAACATACCTGTCATAGACGTAGAGGCTATATATTGTCATACCCTCGTCTCGTGTTATAGACGATGAGAGTGAGAGAAAGACACGGCTCACATCGATCGCTATTTGCTGCAGATGACTTGGAATTTCACAGATCAAATAGTGTCATACGGGTACACATCCACAGGAAAGTTTTACGGTAGATACGTAACGTAACACGGACAAGGGCCGAAACTTCATGATGTCCGCTATGAAGGTACTAAGAGTTTTGAGGGATTCCAGAGTATCAGCTATGTATTTGTATTGACTTTTTAATCCGCGCTAATGGGAGTCGGTATATTGGCAGAGAAAAGTACTCCCTGCTACGTCCCCAACGACCTTCTTCCTCCGATCCGACATCGACGTCGCTCCACATCACATTGAAACCCAAGTTCGAAAGGTGAAGGTCAGAAATCTGAGTGTAGACATCATAGAAAAATGCATCTGCAGGCTCCGAATCAAGCATATGGCCAGTAGCATATATTGTTGACTTACTTGTAGCTCCGAGACCGTTGAAAAAACTGAAACGTGAGTCTGCATCCGCCAAAAGATCGGGGAGCCATTCAAAAAACTGTTGGAGGTCAGTATACCTTTCGGAAAAGGTATCCGTATACACAAGGTCAAATTTGCCCAAGGTCTCCAACTCCTTGACGAAGTCTTGCCACCGGCCTTCCAGAATCCTGACTCTTGGCTTTTCGTACCACCCAGTCTTCTTCATAAAAGCAAGGACGTCAGAATGGGCCTCTATGATGACATGTTCTGCGGGACCGTGATCGAAGCCTTGAAAAAAACGGTCGATCTTGTTAGACACATCAATGAAGAGTGATACCAGAAGGCTTTCCAAAACGCACAATGCCTAGTCCGAAGCCAACATTCAACACCCTCAATTGGTTGCCCTTGGGATGTCCCTCGTACATCTTGCGAGCAGTCTCACGCATAATGCCTTCTTCCCAGCCCATCATTACGCCGATCTCTTCGCCGTCGACTTCAACTGAACAGATATCTTGTCCACGTTGATCCGTGGTGTATCTCAGCGTTGATTCCAAGAACGCGTTCGACGAACCAGTTGCTGAGGAATCATTCGATTGCAGGATCAGGGATGCAGACGGCCGTGTCTTGAGTGCCCCTAGAAGAAGCTCTACGACGACTCAATGTTCTGAATCGTGAGATTGTACGGAATGTAAGTGCACCTGAGCGAATTCCTGCGTCTCGAATGAGTCTATATATTGAAGAATTATTGAAGCTGAGGGCAATGTCCCCGGCTGTAATCTTCAAATAGTCAACTAGAAAAAAAGATTAGGAATTCACACCCCACAGAAGAACCTGGATGCTGACCCGCGTTCCATACAGCCCCATTGTCGAGTAGCAGCTTCACGAGGTTCTCGTTCTGAACATAGACAGCTGCATGCAAAGGTGATATGCCCTCAGCCAAGCTTTGGTACCAGATTGGGGCTCCGGACTGCAAGGAGGACAAGATCTGTTCCTCAGTGTGACCTTCGAAGATGCCCTCTATGAGCGCCTCTCCAAGTCTCGTTGCTACTTCGTCTATTTCTTCTGCCATTGGGCAAGGGCTTTATGGCAAAGTGGGCCTTTGGTAGGCCTTTGACAAGCGAAATGATTTGATTTGGACAGTCGGCATTGTCCGCCAGGCGCGACTTGAATTGATTGTCCGTCGTGTCACAGCCTCTTAACTATCTCAGACAGGGATATTGAAACCGTTTGACCAAACCTTTCTCCGTTTGAGATCCTGTGTTTCTTTGCACCTACTAGTAAGTACACCTAATATCCGGCTTAGGTTTGGGTCATTGCTCATGAAAACTCGTCAAATTTCCAGGCCTCGACTACCGACAATCCAAACATCTCCATGGCAGAGTCCACAGTACCTGGTCCTTCCAATCGTCATGCTTTGTCCGCAGTAGAAAAACAACGATCGCATTTAGAGAAATTGCTGAAAGATCCTGCTAAACCCGCTTATATTCCCCCGCCTCCTAAAGAAAAGACAATCCGGCCTCCTAGAGAGATGATGAAGAATGTGCAGGGGTCTAGCGCTGGAGCAGGTAGTGGAGAATTCCACGTATATAAAGCAAGCAGGAGGCGAGAATACGAGCGCCTGAAGCTCATGGAAGAAGCTGCGCGAAAAGTAGAGTTCAGTTTTGTTGTCTTATGGTTCCAAAAGCAGACCTTTGAAATTTTAGGAAGCTGAAGCTGCTGAATTCGAAAGAAAAAGACGCGAAGCAGAAGAGAAGGCGAATGCTAAAACTGCAAAAAATCGTGTGAAGAGACAAAAGAAGAAAGAAAAAGAGCGTTCGAAAGGAAGAGGCGAAGCAGACAATTCGCCTACTACAGCCCTCAAGGCTTCTGACGAAGATCTGCCCTTTAAGAAAAGAAGACTGGCTAACGACGAAAAGGAGCTAGTGTTTCGCAGGCCCGGTGAAGAAAGAGAAGTTGAATCCGATGAGGCCGAACAAGTGTCGATACCACCAGCACTTCCCGATCGCGAGCGGGCGTCATTGCTTCAGAACAACGACGCAAGGACTGCACTTGAAGCCTCGCGTATAACAATTATTGAAGAAGACTAGGAACAAGGAAGTATGGCCTTGTTCAATTTATATTCTGGTGTGCTGCAGAAGCGCCTTAGGCATGGAAGGAGCTATTATGTATATCACTTCAGTTGACTCTGCTCCAGGTACATTTCTAAAATCAAACATAGATGATCGGTGACTGGTGACCTTCCAGGTAGCAGGCGCTTAGTTTTTGTCTGAGTGATAAGAATTCACTGCACTGATCTATGCCAAACCATCGACTAACCGAAACAGAAGACTCCTGCAGTTGCAAAAAAAAGAGCGGATCTTACTAGATTGGCAACTTTTCCAATTCTTCCAGGGTAAGATATTTCTTCAAATTTTCTCCTCGTAGATCCGCAACCTTTGTAATGAAATTGATTGTCTGATCAATCGATTGCATTCAATGGCTTACCTCTTCATCAAGGTGACGAAACAGAACGCCTCTGAAACTGTCCAAACACGCTCTCATCTCCGTCGGCGAATAATTTGTCGGCGAATTTTTCCACTTTTCGACCATTGTATTCAATTTCACAAGACCTAGACGCATCAGTGACCAATGGTCTAATGGTTTTCGTGCGAACGAGGTAAGTACCTTCGTGGATGGCTTGATGAGATAAGATGTGTGTAGCGTCGTCATCAGTCCGACTCGCGAACTGTGGCATCGACTTTGCCAGAACGGGAAACAAATACCGTTCTTCGATGGTGTGGTGCATCGTTAGATCTAGTAAGGGTCCCGACACCGAGAAAACTTGGGATAACATAAGGCCAGACATACGATGATTGAGGGCTTTGGCCATGTCGAGATATCTGGAGAGGGACAACCCTCGTGTATTGAAAGAACCATCTGCAAGCTACGGTATACATAAGAGGACCGAAGGATATCGTGCAGGTGTGTTAAGGGCCTATCTTCACCTCGTAAAGCGTGTTGACTAGGATAAGGGCTTGAGGATAAGAGTCGTTCTTTACTATGCAAATCGCCATTGCTTACATTCCTCTTTGAAATAGTCATGAAACGCTTCCATCTTCTCACTTATCTGCGGATGTCCGCCAGATGTTCACAAAATGAGAGTCATTATGATCGAACCGACAGCGCACACACCATATTCCATCTCTTATCGTCCCCTGCAGAGTTGGCGTTGAATTTGCCATAATCTTCACCGGATGACATGCTTCCTGTAATATAATTTAGTAGCGCAGACCCGCTCAGTTACGTGCTAGTGCTTCTAGACGGTGATAATTGAACCTTTGGGATGACTTAAGAGTCGGACCATGTGCCATCCCTTACACAAGAGGTCATCAAAATCATACGAAACTGAGCTGAGGGCTTGAGGCTGCGGAGGCCGGAAGCAATCTCCGGCAACCACCATAGTACAAGGCCTATACAGGCCCATACAAAAGCTGTTTACTACTAAAAATAACGCCTGCAACTCACTAACCTCCTTCACCATCTCTCCAGCATGGGGACTTGCCCATCGGACAACACAGCTGCAGTTGACCAAAGCTCGTTTTGGAGCCAAGGCTCAATACACTGGGACGCCCATCGGGTCGGATGGGTCGTGGCTGGGGCTTGTACCATTGCCGTACGTGTTCACGATTTTCGAAAGGACAGCGTCAAACTGGCTTGCATCTAGACTTTAGTGATATCTTTCTCCACTGTCTTATCACACTGTCGGTATGCCGCATGTATATGCACTGTTTCAAGGTGCTGACTTCCGTGGCCACGCCTCTTGGATAGAAATTACACGAATCCAAGTCAACAGCGACAAATGTGAGGGTAATCCAAGACTCGAGCTTTTCCTGGCTGACGTCCTGTGTTAGAATCCGAATACTATATATGCCGCCTGTCTACGCAGTTATATCCTTTCTGTCATATCGCTTCTTTAGGGATTACACCTACTATTCCTTCATCGAAGTCGGTACGTAGAAGATTCCCGCAGTCAAATCACGTTGATCTCATCATTTAGTCTACGAGGTGGGGCAAAAGACATCAGTTTTCTGCGGAACTGACGATGATGTCAGGCCATCACTCTGAGCGCATTTTTGTGGGTTCGTTTGCCAATTAGACGCCCCCAGTGCACATATCCTTTTCTCCTCTAGACTCCTTTTGATAGAATTTGTTGCGGAAAAGGAGGGAAGAGACCGCCTCCTCGCCGAAAAGGAGAAGAGAAAGTTGATATTTCCGGTAAATGGAAGCTGCCTTCTTGTGTCGTTCGCGAGAGAGCTGATACTTCTTTGGAAAGTTCTGCTGCTGGAGGTACCGCCCAACAAAGGTCATTAAACTGTGCTTTGCTGCGGACTTGTAATGACTTGCCATTCAAAAGCCCTATTTTATGTACGCCGTCAAGGTGAGAAACATCAGCTCCAAGACTACATAATGCTTATCCAGAGGCCTGTCAGTGGTCAGTCCTGCAATATGTGATCGTTCGACCAGGTATTGTGCCTCTCTTATTTCTGCCAATTCGCTTATGAACTGACTCATTGGCTCGAAAGCTGTCTCTCTGGCGGGCATCATATGTCAAGCTCTGGGTGTTCTCTGCGAGTCCCAAGGTTTCGATGCACACTTCGCCAATGTTTATCTCGAGGCCGTAGACTTTGTCAGCATCAGGTAAAGCACTGCATTGCAAAACTCGTGCTGGCGTTGACCTCTGAAATTGATGCCGTTAACTCCAGTGTCGCCTTATACGGTTTGCTTGTCTTTTATGGCCTCACCAAAGACGACTTGAAGGGGAAGAAACCGCTTGCCAAATTCCTCTGCATCAAGCTCATCGTCATGTTCACTTGGTATCAATCCTTTGTCGTAAGTTGCTCCCTCTTTGCCTGCCGCCAACCTTTTCATAAGATGATTAGTTCAGCGCGCTGCAAGACAGAGTTATCCACGGTATCCACAGCATTATCATTGTTCTTAGTCGATGTGTCAAACAATTGCATTGATCAGGCACGGAATTCTGGACCTCGACCAACATCGCTGACGGCCTGAATGCGCTTGCCATCTGCATAGAAGTATGTCTGAACAAAGAGCCTGAAGATGCCGTTTATCCTAATATTCTGTAGATGATCTTTTTTGCTATATTTATGTGGCGCGCATATCCTTACGATGAGTATAAACGACCGAAAGGAGCGCGGCCGACAAGCATAGGGCGGCCTCTGTGGGATAGGTGTGTCTGCTCTTTAATTCCCCTTTTCCTAGCAGATCATGGTGTGCTGTAACTATTCTTTTTGACATCTTAGCATCAATTATGGCGAGTTCAGACCTTTTGAGCAAAAATCCTGGAACAAACTGACTGGACCTCCAGCTGATTTCGCTCGGGAAATCGTATCATCCATCCTGTTCTTTTTGAATCCCAAAAAGCGGATTCAGATATCCCAACGGGGACCGACGTTCGATCGTGCGTTCAACCTACAGCATTCCCCGTATCCTTCCAGGTAATGTCCCCAAATCTTAGGGGGTGAAGATGTGCTCACCTGCGTACACAGCACATCACGCCGTGCTTCAGACGATCTTCCTCTCTCTCACTTAGACAGTGCGAATAGATCTTAGTGTGGTTTTCAGTCATATATGTGCGGGGAGTTATTGGCGCTGTGGCTTGCGGACATGTAGAGTATAGCGAGATATCTGGTTATTGGCACAAGTATCAATAATAAGTATCACACTAGCTGTTCGTGGGCGCCGATACTGCGTCGTCACGAAGGCACTCAAACTTCGTCATTTTGTTGTAATCAACCTTCTTGGCTCGAGTTTCTGTCGGAGGGGATGCAAGTGATTACAGTTCAAATGAGTTTGCAAAACGTTGTAAAGCTCAATGAATCTCGTGGTCTTTCAGCTATTTATAGTGTACTCTACTCTTCTCTCTCGTGATGCCATACTCCAACGATGGGGGCACATCTAGGGACTCCTATCGCCTAGAAGAACTAGCAGAAGAGGCAGCAAGCAGGGACTCGAGAAGGATTTCCGCAAGCGCTGTTCAGAAAGCTCCAATGTCTGAAGCTGGCGACTCTCTGAATCTTCCTGAGCACTCACCTCTGTCGCACGAGGACAAACATCTTTCTGCTGAAATCTTCAACGTTGAAGATTTCCTCTTGGCCCGGTCTCATTTGCCGCTAGCTGATCTTCGAGCAGAACTACGCCAGTATCATGCCACTTTGAAAGAAGAGCTAATCAAGCTCATTAACGATGACTACGAAGCTTTTATCAGTCTCAGCACAGATTTGCGTGACGAAGGGCCGCGTCTAAGCAGGCTGAGATATCCATTGGAAAATATGAAATTCGAGGTTCTTGTAAGCCTTTAGTGACATGTCCCCCATTGACTTTGGCGTTACGTTCATTCTTTTCAGGAATCGAAAGGCGCTTTACAAGTACTGCAAGACGCAGTCCATAGCAAACTTACAAACCGATCCAAACTGCGCGAAGAAAAAGTGAGTAATTGCATCTTTTTGTCTACCCAGAAATATTAAGCTTCTTCATAGGCCCTACTACATCTTCTCTTGAAAATATCAGAATCCGTAACAAGACTCGAGTCCCTCTTGTCGATCACCTCGCCTGATCACGTTGAGAAAGAACGAATGGAATTTAACGACATAAACTTTACGGTTTATTCCTCGCGCATAGAAGACAGTCTTGACGAGAAGTTCGTTCTGCTTTCCAGGAAGATATGACCCTAGACCATTAATATGTCGTCATTTTCTAGATTTCGTAGCAATCGGGCAAAGCACCTTAGCAGAGTCGCAGTGGAATACACTCAACTTCTTTACCATGTACGCAAAGCTCAGTCTGAGAATTGCGCCTTCATTACGGAACTCCAGTGGGTCCGTCGAATACTGCATTTTTGAAATTGTTACTCACCATGATCATAGCGTATCGACAGGATACATTCTACACTGTGTTCCGACCTCGATCAGCTATTTGCTGAGACTCTTGTACTACTGACCAGCCCGAATGGCGACAACAAAGGCACCGAGTTAGAGAGGCACAAATGGACGGCCGACTTGACTGAATGTCTCCGAACATATGACACTCTGGGTCTGTGGAGGGACGCGGAAGATGTACTGAGGCATGAACTGGTTCGGACCTTCGTCAAAAAGGTAGTCCCGCGTCCGAACGTATTTTCTTCTTGTTGTATGCTCATATCCTTCGTAGGAGATACATTCGGGCGCTTTAATGGCACCTCATTCGCCCATCGTACCGCTCACGCCTTTTAATTCTTCCAATTCCAATTTGAAGACCCCTACAACGACATCATATCATATACCTTACACGCCCTTCACGGCGTTCATCCCGAAACAGCCCCTGCATTTCTCTACTGTGTCACATTTGAGCCTTTCTCAGGCGCATTTGTTGGATGATACTGATAATCCTCTTGCGGCGCTGTATAACAAAATATTGCGGTTTGTCGAACGTGATATCTGTCGGATAATGGGCGTCGCAGAAAAAATCGAAGTGAGGTACTCAGTCGAACAAAAGAGGCCAATTTGGTCCACAGTGAACGGCGATCTTGGTCGAGAGAGGTCTCGCTTCGAGATCATGTCGAACGTTGTTTGGGACGAGTTTGGGAGATCCATCATGGAAGAACTCGGCAATGTAGTCTTTTCCGTGGGGAGGCCAGACGAATTTCGTAAGGTATCACAAAGATTTCTTTAGTGGCCCCTAGTTGACCCAGTTGCCTAAGAACTACGAAACGACTCAAGCCTTTATTCGTTCGCTAGAAATGTTTGCGCCGCAACTAGAAGACGTGGACGCGATGCGACGTCATCCAACGTATCAGGCCTTCGAACGCCGCTGGCAGTTGCCTGTATACTTTCAGCTGCGTTGGAAAGAGATTGTCGGCCAGCTGGAGCAAGCGCTGATGTCAGCTCGAGTTGAATCCAGCCCGAAAGGTGACTAATATTCAAATCGTTGTTCATTAATTTTGACTACATGGCACAGACGGGCCTTTCTGCACCCGTCAGGCTGCTGCGACGTGGATCGCTATCTCTGCGTGCTGGAGCTCGGATGTATATATTCCAGACCTTTCGCCCAGGTTCTGGAAGTTGACACTACAGGTTGGACACAGTATTTCTCGAAATTCTGGTTCTGAGTTTCAGTCGTTTAGATCTTGAATCGGTATAAAGCTTGGATATCGCAAGACATGGCACTCAGTGAATCTGATGGCCGAGAGAAGGTAGATTTTCGCCTTTGCAGGGTTTGAGCTCGCCTTTAACGGGATTTCATGTAATTCTTTACCCACCAGCATACATCGAGGGTTCCTTCAGCTGGAACCTCAGTTGAACCATCTTCGATTGAAACCAATGCTGTAGATGATACAACTTTGAGACAATGCACGGCTGTGATGGCGGATATCCGAATTATGGAGACAAATGTCAGGAGTCTGTGGCAGCAGGTTATTAAAGTCATGATACTCGGCGATCATGGGGTCGAGTCTCTGAATATGGAAGGTTCATCGTGATCCACGAATTTCCTGGTACCACAATTGCTAACTCATTTTTGGAGATGCCCTTCAAGAATCCATTCACACTCTGACGAGCTTTCTCGAACCTCTGTCCGACCAAATCATCGTCATTCTTACCAAGCGTTGCTGCGATGCTTTGTTGCCTGTCCGAAGTATACCTTCCCAATTTCGAGCCATGTCAAATAAACGCATACCGTCGGAACCCAGCTATTTTGTCTCGTCAATTCTGAAGCCTGTCAGGCAGTTCTTTGGAGTCGGGATGGCCGGCGGTATTGGAGGTCCTCTTCGAGATGACTTTTTGAAGTCGTTTGCGACGGAGGTTTTCAATAACGTAACGCAAAGGCAGGTCTGCAGAACTATGAATCGTCATACCTGACTGACTTGCTCGTCAGGTATATTGGTTACTTGGCGACTATGAGAAAAACAGAGGAGTCATTGAAGCGGTTGAAGAATAAAAAGCCTACGTATTCGCTCTTTGGCGGTAGCTCTTCAGCAAACGACATACGGGACGAGGAAAGGATTCGGACTCAGATGATCTTGGACGTGGAAGCTTTCGGGAAGGATGCTTCAAGTTTGCAAATTGACGTAGGCGCAAATGCCACTTTTGCTGCCCTTAAAGACGTAGTATATACGACTGAGTCAGACTAACTAGTGTTTATATTACCTTCAACCATGAGGGCTCTGAAAAACGACAGGTTGGAGTTTGAATCAAAGAATAGGTCCTTTAACAACTGTTCTCCTACGGCCGTAGCTGAGCAACTTCGGGTGTCCTACACCGTTGATGGAAAACAAAACCTGTGCGAGATACTACAATGGACTCCCCTACAACAGCTGCCTTTCTTGGAGAATCCTGCACAGAAGGCACTGCAAGGGGCTCATGACAATATTGGCAAGTTCTCTGTATCGCCGCCCAGCCATATGCTTGCTCTCGGTATGCCAGTGATATTACGTCAAAGAGATCACGGTCTACGAGACGTTTCAGCATCTGCAGCATGTCCTCATCTGAACGATAAGATTCGAGCATCCCAGTCAGAATCATGCGAAATTCGGTATGGTGGGCACCAGCAACGGGGGGCGACGCGTTCACCAATCGTTTGAAGAGTCGAGGGAAAGAGATAGAGCTTGTCGATGTTATAGAGACAAGTGAACCAAATGTAGTCTGGACGAGACTTCGTAAGCGTGCTAACACAGTCTCGTAGATATTAGCAACCCTAGCATTGCTGTCACTAGACTCCTTCACTGAAGGTTCGCATGCGGAAAATATCTGAATGCCTAGGATCTGACTGTTCAGGAGCTGGAACCATAAGTCTTCCAATGGTACATCCATAGTCGATGATGCCCGAGAGTACTCCATGCAGATGTCACGGCAGACCTGATTGATGTCCTGTAAGGCCCGCAGATTGTCCTCGACATCCAAATGCTTCATTTCGTCGGCCAGCATATCAATAATACCGTCAACAACCGATCTCTGGAATTTTTCAGCTTTCGAAAGGGCCAGTTGGGGCTTGCCTTGCCAATTTGTGGCCCAGACGACGGATGCGTATGCATGGCGTGATTCACAAATATCCAAAACTTCCCCCATATCGAATGTTTCTCTTGGTAGCCGACGGAGAGTGTGAATGATATTTTGGGGGCCAAATTGGCATTGAAGCTCCAAGAACATGCGGACGAGCTCTACAGGAAAATTCCTGACATCGTCCGAAGAAGCGAATTCAAATTCACCATCGCTTAGGTCGTTGGTTAAAAGACTGCTAAGGTACAGGTAGCGGGTGCGCTTAGCGGAAGTATCTTCTCCCAAAGCAGCCAAAGCTCTCGAATGCAGTTTTGGGGCAAACTTGTTAAGGAGACGAGCGGTGCCTTGTACGTCTGCATTCAAGAGTCGGGTAAGGGATTCAACTATAACGGATGTCAAATCGCTTCGGGTAAAGTCCCTATTTGAACGTGATGCAGCAGACAAAACATTGTCAAAGCAGGTGAGTAACTCCCGTGAGTTAATTTCCGGGTCGTCGACATAGGTGGCCAGAAGTTTTGCCCATCGATGGTCATGATAGTACCAAGAACGAAGTATCCTGAAAAATCCCGCCCTTTCAAGTAAAACTGCGATTTGATCACTGTCATGAGGATTATATACCGAGAGAAGATACTCAGCAGCTAGCTGCCTATCTTCCCGTGACCTTGGGTTAGGGTCTTCCGCAAGACCGACTAGAATGTCGTGCAAAGTACTTGGTGTCATCGAGAGAAATTGGGGGTACTTTGGCACGTTGCGAGCGATGAAGATATTGGCCATTGTGACGTCTTCCTGTGGGACGACACTTGAAGAGACAATCTCAAGGATTATTCTGACAATCATGAGGCGATTGATTGTCTGGGATTCATCGTTGAGGTATGCATCTTCAAAGGCGATGTCGAGTGTATGCAAGAAGGATTCAGAATCGAAGAGGAGAAGCTGACGCGCATAAGGGTATGTTGGCTCCACACCGCCAACTTCGTCGGAAGTCAGGATAAGTTTGCCGTGTTCCCCAGGCGGCCACACACTAGAGCGACCAAAGAAAAGGAACGAATAAACATCTTTTTTTGCTTGAAATGCCTCATCTTCTCCAAGAGGCTCTTCACTCGGGTAGGATAATCCAGATAGAATGTTTGCCAGATAGGGGAATATCTTGTAAGCATTGACGATGACAGACTCGACGAATGAGCTTTCTTGAGATAACGATGGGGATGTCCTGCTTGACTCCTTTCTTGACTTCTTGTGGTGCAGAACTTTGCGGATGAGCCCAAGCATTTCCACAATGGGAGAAACATAATCTCTCAATGCACGAGTGTACACGAAGATCAATGCGTCGTAAAGATGATACTGTTGACATAGATGAATGGCCTGATTGAGATCTATACAAGAAGGATCCATATGCCAGATTAAGCGTTCGACATATTCGGGGTGGCCGGATTCTGCATGGAAAGTAATAAGCTTTTGGGTGATTCGGGGTGGAACATGTCGAATTTGACTATCCAAAATAAAGGGCTCAAGCTGCTGCAGGTAGATAGAGGTAATCCCAGAATCGTCGTACTTCTGGAAAAGGTCCTCGAAAAGGTATTCAAAGTCATCCAATGTGATGGAAGCCCGACAGCAGACAGCGACGAGACCTTCAAATAGCTCTGTCCGATCTACACCTCGATTGTCCGGAGTCGCGTGGGTGCCGTCTGTCATTCTATCCTCAGAGAAAGCATACTGAGCTGATGCATCCATCAGACTCAGAAGCTTTCCACCGATAATAGCTTTCCTCTGAGCAGGGTCGGTTGGGAGGTTGTTTCTGTTGCCAGGAGCCTCATCTGTATAGTAGGTCCTGGTTAGGTCTATTGCCTCTAAAAAATCGCCCTTTTCGACCAACGCGAGAATACGGTCAGCCCAGGTCAACAGCGTGCCGACAACTAACTGATCTCTCTTCTAGTGCGTCTGTCATATTCAATCCATTTATGTAGAGAGGTGATGGACTTGCCAGTAAGAACAATTTGCCTTTGTATGTCCGTATGCTGTGAGCCAAGGGGTTAATACTCGTCCCACTTGTTCGGTCAAGATAAAGAGAATGCGGAGAAATGAGGGTCAGGGCGTCGAAAGGAACTCTTTCAACAGCTCGGGAAAGGGCGATGTCGTAGATCTGAAGTGTTTCGCGAGTGCAGATAAGGATTTGCTGGGAATGTGTCATGTTCATTTAGATATTCGCAGAGACAAGGATCAGAGTAACAGACATACATTGTAATTCATCCATTGAAGCGCGAGAATGTCATCGTCAGCAGACCATTTACATAACCCATCGTGTGTAATTATTCCTGTCTGAATTTCAGTCATCTTTCCAGACTTGGGATTCTTCATAGCATGCTTGATTTTTGACTCAAAGACGCGGATCAGTTGCAGCGTGTTGCCCCACGAAAAGGCAAGGATGGGATCGGTCGACATGTCGGAAGCATTCAAGGCATCTGCAGCGGGGCCACTTCCACTAGAAGATGGAATAATGCTGGGGAACCAAGCCAGAGTGCCAGTCCATTTGGATGTACCTCCCCGGGTGCCTCCTTCCCGGAATTCTCGAGGAAATTTGAACCAAGTCCTAGGCGTCGGCCTTAGTCCGACTACAACAAGCTTCGTCGGAGTTAAAAGAGCAACAGGATGATAACCGTCCGTCGGATGAGGTATCGTACCCAGAGGGAGAGGTGCCATTGCAAGTACAGTAAAGCGCGGTTTCTTATGGTGTGAGTCACTAGAAGGCCTTGCGCCTATCGTCTCGCTTGATGCAGGGAGGTTAGGATAGCGGCCCAAAATTCGAAGAATATCTGGCGCTTCAACAAATAAAAATTTACCAAGTGAATGAAAAAATGCTAAGCCATGTTCATCCGCCGAGAGAAGGGCGGTATGACGACCAGCCACGAATCCAACGCTCACAATCCTGGAACCCTGCAAATGGCCTTCCTTCCGTCCGGAAGCTACCGCTGCTAATGTGGTCGGCGCTATAGTTCGAACTGGACTGTGTGGTTGCTTCAAATTATACAAGAGTATGTACCCCGTTGCGTGACCCGATGCTGCGAAGGTATGATCATGAGACAAAGCTATCGCCGTAACAGGCCCAAGGACGTCCCCTGCTCCGCAATTGAATAACCAAGACGGAAAAAATCTCGAGAGATGACGGACCTTGTAAACTGCTTTCGCATATACATATTAGGGTCTGATTGAAATCATGTACTACGATTTTGCCCTCGGAGGTACCGAGGCAGATGAGCCCATTTGCAGCCAAAGTAGTAGGGGAGCCAAGCAATGGTGCACCGAGCACAGTGGATGCCTTTTGAGAGGCTCTGGAGAACATAAGTCGGTTGATTGCTTGGAGTTCGGTCCACTTGAAGACTTGACGCGTCTCCAACTGACTGTTTTGCAGTTCTCCTTCCTTTCCATAAGAGATAGAGCGTAAGTTGGAAGAAGAAGACAAGCGCGAAAGCGAAGAGAAGGCCGACAAAGGTGGTGACTTTCCTTCAAATAAGTGAGAATGAGAGGTAGTCGAACTGTTTGACCCCACATTCGAAGACTGCGGGGTGTACGACCGAAGGCGCGAAACAGTCGGATGCAGAAAAGGCCGCGGTAGCTTGAAGTCAAACTCCTGGTGCCCAGGAGACGATGGTCTGGACTCAGGCGTCAATAGGCCAGACACTGACGCAGTCGGAGAGTGGTTGGAGAACGCCTGATCAATATACGGCTGGAAGACGAGATTACATGGTAGGTATCAAAATGCTGGAAACACGCTCACCAGGGTAATGTCAGGGGTCTGCATTTCATTCCACATCGCTGGGCTTTGTGGCACCTCTTGTCCAGTCTCATGCCCTCCGTCGGACTCATGGTCTTGCCCAAGAACATCCCGCAACCGAGCAGTGTAAGTGACAGGCGCGCCCGAATCGACTCCACTATAAACAAAATCCTCTTCATCGGATAATTCTTCTTCGTGGCCGGGTCCTGAATCCTCTCCTTCGAATAGTTCCTCCATCTGCGTGGAGTAGTCTCCGGAGTGACTTGCCTCAGTAGGAGAGCTCATAAACCCTAGATTGTCACTGTCTTCCGACAAGACCTCTACAGATTCAAGATGGAGTGAGTCACTACTTCTGTTTGGGTTCGAAAGAACCATCGTCCAAGCAAGTCGGAGTCCTCGTTAATATGGGAATGGTTCATGATCGGTCCTAAAGTCGCAGCGCTCTTGCCATTACAGAATTATGTGGCTGTGTCTAAAGTAAAAATAGATTACAAGTGCAAAAGCGTACATACGGATGTACCAGAGAATAGAAGAAAGACAAGATACGGAGCGAAAGAGAAGAGGGTCAAAAACAGTCCACGGTCATGATGCAGCCATTCTTCTCTCTCTATCTCTGCCTTTTGCACCAGGCCCGAATCTTTCCTGAAATCCGATCAACTCCTCCATCAGCTCTTCCATCATCTTCATCGTTTGTGCAGACATTTCTAGCGCACTCTCAGACATCAAATGGGGGTGGGATTCGATGGAATTCCTTATCGGAGGTTCATTTGTAGTAGGTGCTTTGGACCGCGCATCACCATCGAGGACCATCGGAACATCATTGCCACCTGAGACAGAGAGTTCCTCTCGTGCAGCGGCTGCCTGTTCACGGAGGACTGCTTCCAAGGCCTCCCTTCGACGTTTGCGGTCTTCCAAGCTCACTTGCTCCCGGCCAACCCATTCAACTAGAGCGCGGACTCGCTTGTTCATATCTCCAACACTCATACGCTTGGCTGGCCACCGCACTTTGACACCTCGCTCCATAGTCCGCTCTAGACTTCCACCTCTAGAGCCAGGGGTGATGCCCGCGCCGCTCGCACGCACCTCTAGAGGTTGGGGTGTCTCAGTCGGCAGCATTGGTTCAAGATGTGAGAGGTAGTCAGGAAGATTCCAAGAAGTGAACAAAGTTTGCTGAGAAACAGCGTAGGCATGCGAGTTTCGATAGGCCCGTGCTTCGGCCGCGCTAGCTTGCTGCCCACTAGCAACATGATTGCGCCTAGTCCCATGTTCGTGCACATTTGCCCCAGATCCGTGTGAGTTTGACTGACCAAGCGCAGGTCGCTTATGAGTGGCGGAATTTCTAGAACGTCCACTATTTCCAGGTCGCTTCCCAGCTGCTCCTCCAACTGGGATATACAGAAGGTGAATACAGCATACAAGGAAACGGAGCAACCGATGCTACGTACTTTCATCTGATTCGGCAGTCTCCGTAGTAGTTACTTTGCGACTGCCTCGCTTATTCTTAGCTGCAGAGGGTTTAGAGACGGGAGGTGCTGCCTTTTCAGGTGGAGGAACCTGGTCTACTGACGGTGCATTGCTCTGATGATCTGAAGCTGTGGAGGCTGATCGAGTTCGCTTTTTGGGATTGCTAAGGAAATGTGAATTACAATCTTGAGAGAGGTGGTGAAGACCCACATGTCGTCCTCCGACCGTTTTCTCTTTTTCTTGGAGGCGTCGTTGGCCTCCGGCTGGTGTACAACACTCACAGGATCGACATTCGCCTCTTGAACGGCGGCGGCTTCAGCAGCAGTAGCTTCGATAATTTCTTTGAGACTTTCATCGAAAGCTGCATCTCTGCTATTCATGGTATTCCTACGCTTGGAGGGCTGCTTCAACAGATGCGCCGGTGAATGCGAGCGAGAAATGCGGGGGTTCGAGTTTGTGTCATGCTTGGACGCCGCAGATACCTGTCGCGGTTTCTTGGCCAACTTCCTACAAACGGATAAGGGACAAAACTTTCTCATTATCAAAAGGCTTACTTCAGGAGCTCCGCGTGTAATTCAGGCCTGCAGAGTTCGCAGTAGTAATCATCGTCATGAACTTGATCCTCGGACTGGTAACCCATACACAGGCCGTGTTGCCAGACCTTGCAAGTCTCGCATTGCACCATAAATTCACCCGCGTCGGGGTCATCCTCTGATGTGGGACAGGCTTGCTTGAGAACGATGGCACGACTGGGGATTGGGACATGAATGCGTACCAGTGCTACCACATACGCAACGCGTGATACCCTGCTCTTCTTCCTCGTCCACAGCCTCTGGAGGGGCGTCATCAGGGGCAGAGGGATCGGGATCTCCTGCAGGTGTTTCGCTGACAGCCTTATCCTGCTCCTTGGTGTTTGTCTTTTTCTTGGGCTTATTGTTATTGCCGTTTGCGCTGCTGCCTGCTGAGCTGGATGAGGCTGAGGGCGCTGCAGAGTTAAATTTTCTGTCGTCGACGGACTCCTCGTAGTCTTCTTGTTTGAGCCGCTTGGTACGATTACCAGCAGAAGAGGGTGGGACACGGGACGAGGTGGCCTTGTCTCTGGAAGGTTGATCTGAATCGGGGGATTTAGAGGCACTTGCGGACACGGAGGGCGCCGAGCGACGACCAGAGCGTCTTGTCTCTCTCGGGGACAGCGGAGGACCCATTGTGGCAACCTGAGCCATGTTGTGAATGAGAGCGAGCACGGATGAGCGGACCCAAACCTATAAACAGATCACCTGATTACATTGTCCACGATATAAATAGCCCCATCGATTCTCCGTCCGTTATTTCCAAAATGTCCCCTGCTGCCACTATAGAATATGCGTCCGATGCCCCCCAGCCTCTGCAGTATCCCCGCCTGCCTAAGCACCTCTTGACTCCATCTGATGCCCCTGACTATCTCCGACTTATCCTCACGGCCAAGGTCTATGAAATCCTCAAGGAGACTCCTCTCGTGCTCGCCCCAAATTTAAGTGCAAAATTAGGCAACCAGATCTTTCTGAAACGGGAAGACCTCCAAGAGGTTTTCAGCTTCAAAATACGCGGCGCTTACAACTTCATGGCCTCCCTCACTGATGAGGAACGGTGGAAAGGCGTCGTCACTTGTAGCGCTGGTTAGTGTGCGTACTCGTGTCAGACATGATTATATTGATCATTGCCTCACTCTTCACTGGCATATTGATAGGGAATCATGCCCAAGGCGTCGCACTTTCAGGAGCTCGTCTGGGAATTCCCTGCACTATAGTAATGCCACAAGGTACTCCTGACATCAAGGTGCGCAACGTTGCACGTCTGGGTGCAAAAGTCGTTTTGCACGGCGTCGATTTCGATGAAGCCAAAGCCGAATGCGCGCGACTGGCTTCCGCTCATGGTCTGGTATTTGTCCCACCATATGACGACCCTCTTGTCATTGCTGGCCAGGGCACCGTTGGAATGGAAATTTTGAAGCAGGTTCCGGAATCGGATCAATTGAGTGCAGTCTTTGCGTCTGTCGGGGGAGGTGGACTTGTTGCTGGTATCTGTGAGTATATCAAGAGAATCGGCAGCCCAAACACCCAAGTCATAGGTGTAGAGACCTTTGACGGCGATGCTATGGCTCAAAGCTTAGAGAAGGGTGAGAGAGTCACCCTTCACGAAGTTGGTCCCTTCAGCGACGGAACAGCTGTCAAGATAGTCGGAGAAGAACCGTTCAGGATCTGCAAGCAACTCCTCGATGGTGTCGCCAAGGTTGACAATGACGAAATTTGCGCTGCTATCAAAGACATCTTTGAGGGTAAGTCTAGACATGTCTTCCAACTTTCTGCAATCTTCAACTCGTTGCAGAGACTCGCTCGATCACTGAACCGGCGGGTGCTCTTGCCCTTGCTGGTTTGAAACGATATATTGTACAGAACAGTCTGATAGGTGCTCAAAAGAAATTTGTCGCCGTTATCAGTGGCGCGAACATGAATTTTGATCGCTTACGTTTTGTCGCTGAGCGCGCAGAATTGGGAGAAGGACGTGAAGCTCTGCTCAGCGTCGATATTCCCGAACGTCCTGGCAGGCAAGTTTCCTGTCAAGTATGATATCTAACGTCTAATCGTATCATAGTTTCATTGCTCTGCACGCCATCATCCACCCGCGTGCTGTTACCGAGTTCATATACCGATACAATATTTCAGGCGACAGGGCGCATGTCTTATTGTCATTCAAATTGCAGACTGATGACCGGGAGTCAGAAGTCAGCAACGTTCTCGCTGCACTCGAAAAGGAAGACATGAAAGGGTTTGACATCAGCGACGACGAGGTGGCGAAAACCCATGTCCGATACATGATAGGGGGTTGCCAGAGAGTTCCGAACGAGAGGATATTTAGATTTGGTGAGTTCGGAAATAACAATCTGCTCTTTGCCTTTGTAAAGCGTCATCGGCACAGCGTTCCCTGAGAGGCCAGGAGCACTCCGTAAATTCTTGTTGGGTTTGCACCAGGGTTGGAATATCTCACTCTTCCATTATCGAAATCATGGCGCAGGTTAGACATTCTTTTAAAACCTCTAATGTTTGTGACCTAACACGCAGTTCCGCAGACCTAGGGAAAGTCCTCGCAGGTATCCAAGTCCCTGAAAGCGATTCCGCAGACTTTCTGCAGTTTTTGCAGAGGCTTGATTATGGATATACAGAAGAAACGGAGAACAGCGTCTATAGGCGATTTCTGCGTGGGTAGCCAATATGAAGTTGAACGCAAGTTGTAATCAAACAAGGATATATCTTCCGGATCCTAAGCACACTAAACGTCGCATTGACCGAGTTACTTATGAACACGCCTCGAAAATGTGGTATGTAGTCGTGGTACTCTAGAATGGCAAGACAGTCAATGAACCAGACAAGCGCCAGTGAGGTTTGATGAAGCGCGATTTCCATGCCCCATGGGCAGCAAGCTGATCGTCACCATTCCGCCGTTTCCTTTGGAAGGTAACACTGCAAGCCTGAGCAGAACCTAAGAACTTAGTCAAAAAAGAGAAGTTGTGGAGGCATGACTTACAGACGGCATCCTGTGGAATCAATGGTGAGCAGAGTCCGATTTCTGGACGCTGAAGAAAACATTGTCTGCGACAACGTAAGCCGTAAAGGCAACAACGGCGATTCCGAAACCAGGGAATAGATTTCGCATCATGACGCGGTTTGAAAACATCGGACTCTTCCTCCAGGCTTCCCTCTTTGCCCAAGGATCTCTGAATAAGGGCAGGTTGGACATCTGTGACTATGGCAGTGGTTAAAGTCAGACTGGAGATACTACAATAGACTCACGGACGAATGAAGGACAGCTATCGGTAGATGACTAAGCAGCTGTGGGACAGCTTTGCCGACTACTTAAGGGCAGGCCACAGCAACTTGTCAAATTTGATCATTCTGCCCAAGGTACTTACTTATTCTACTATCCAGTGCACCCAGCAGTCTGGTCAATCGAACTATCTATTCTGCCTCTTGTATTAATTCACAATTTTCGTCGTCATGACATCCGAACCTTCCATGGTGCTCGACAAGAGAAGGTCTTCCACTGCTCAAAATGGCCATAGCGGAAGTGCAAAGCTGAATGGGAATCATGCCCTCAAAGATGAGGATGTTGCCACGAGTGATGATGACTTGCCTTTAGTATGTTTACTCTTAATCGAATAATTGCTATGGACCAAGAATTGATTTGTGTCTTCAGTCGCAAACCACTCGACATGACGCCACGTCGCTTCCTCCCAGGAACCTGAAGCGTAAGAAACCAGTCTACGCAGAGTCTTCGAGTGAAGACGACACCCCCCTTGCTTCTTCGCCTGCAAAGCCAGTCAGAGCCAATGGGAAAGGGAGGCCCAAACAGGAAACCGGCGCATCGGATGCACCTGGTCCTAGTGAAGACGCGTCGACCAATCGCCGGGCTACGAATGGTGGATCCTCGAGACCGGCGAGAAAGAAAGTCAAGGAAGAGAGTGCTTCCGCCAGTGATGAAGATGAGGACGACCAGCTCCCTGAATCGAAGTCACGTCCCGTCGGCCGCAAACGCAAGGTGAAGGCAGAGAGCGGTTCAGACACACCGATGAAGCCTGCCACTAAATCGCGCAAGAAAGTGAAAGAGGAAGACAGCACTTCCGAGGCGGAAATGCCGAAGGCGAAACGCCTTCGCAAGACCAAGGCCGAGTTGGAGACCAAATCCCCCTCCAAAGCAAAGGCAAAAAAGAAAGAGGAGCAGGATGAAGAGCAAGAGGAGGTCTTTAAATGGTGGGAGAACACGGACCCCAACGGTGACGGAAGTGTCAAATGGACCACACTTGAGCATAATGGGGTCTTATTTCCACCTCCTTACGAGCCTTTACCGACTACCGTCAAAATGAAATATAACGGTACGTGATTGGAACTTGAGTTGCCGACTGCCAAACTCACGCATGGTTGAATAGGTAAACCTGTAAATCTGCCGCCCGAGGCAGAAGAGGTTGCTGGTTTCTACGCCGCATTACTAGAGACTGAGCATGCTCGAGATTCAACTTTCAATAAGAATTTCTTCGAAGACTGGAAGACAGTGATGAAAAAACACCCTCCAGTAAGTTTTTCTCTGTCTCTAACCATGCCGTTAGACATCTTCACTGATTCTAGTTGGACGGCACCAAAATCATTAATTTCGAGCTATGTGATTTCCGGCCTATGTACGAACACTTTGAAGCCGAGAAGGCTAAAAAGAAGGCGATGACTTCAGAGGAAAAGAAAGCTGTCAAGAAGGCGAAAGAAGAGATGGAAGCTAAATATGCCACCTGCCTTCTTGACGGGCGCAAAGAGAAAGTCGGTAACTTCAGAGTTGAGCCCCCAGGTTTGTTTAGAGGCCGCGGAGACCACCCTAAGAAAGGCGCTCTCAAGGTAAGTTTTGGAACTTGCGGCCAAGGGATGATGTTGACACTAGTAAACTCAGTTTCGTGTCCGTCCCGAAGATATCACGCTAAATATTGGTGAGGGCGCGCCTATACCTGTGCCCAATATGCCAGGGAAATGGAAAGCTATTCAACATGACAACACGGTTACGTGGCTGGCGAATTGGACGGAAAATATCAACGGCAATCACAAATACGTCTTCCTGGCTGCAGGCAGTTCTCTGAAGGGACAGAGTGACATGCAGAAGTTTGAGAAAGCCCGGGAATTGAAGGTATGTGATCGCTTGCTTTGTTCATGTTTTCCTCGTCTTCACACTGCAGCAGAACCACGTCGACCGCATCCGCCAGAATTACACAGCCGATCTCAAATCGAAAGTAATGGCAGACCGTCAGCGCGCAACCGCAATGTACTTCATTGATAAACTGGCTCTTCGAGCAGGCAATGAAAAGGGTGAAGATGAGGCGGACACTGTCGGCTGCTGTTCATTGCGATGTGAACACGTCACTTTAGAGGCCCCTGATTTTATTATTTTTGACTTCCTCGGAAAGGACTCTATAAGATATTACAACAGAGTACAAGTCGACCCACAGGTGTTCAAGAATATCCGGATATTCAAGGACAACAAAAATGATGACGACAACCTTTTTGATCGTGTTACGGTATGTGCCCCTGTGCAGATTCACTGCAACTTCAAGGACTGATGATTAATTTCCTATTAGACTACCTCTCTTAACAAGCATCTGACAAACGAAATGAAGGGGCTGACGGCCAAAGTCTTCCGTACATTCAATGCCTCTTTCACCTTCCAACGTCTTCTAGACGAAGAAGACTTGACGAACGCCTCTCTTCAAGAAAAGCTCAACGCGTACAACAGAGCTAATCGCAAGGTTGCCATCCTGTGTAACCATCAGCGTAGCGTACCGAAGACCCATGATCAGTCCATGGAAAAGATGCGCTACAAGGTAAGATTTTGTCTTTTGACTATGGCAGCCTTGCCTCATGATTGCTGCATTGTTGCTGCATTGTTGCAGCATCGAGCCTTCAAATATGAGCGTATGAAATTGCGGCACGCTCTGTTCAAGATGGACCCCAAACATAAGAAGAATCCAAAGTATAAGGACGATGAGAGTGATCTGGACGATGACTGGATCATTGAACACGAAAACAATCTAAAGCTCAAGGAGATTGAGAAGGCCGAGAAGAAGTTTGCCAAAGAGAATGAGAAACTTCAGGAGGAGGGAAAACCAGTCCAGAAGGACTCTGTGCTCAGGGAACGGCTCGCCGATATCGAGGAAGATTTTGTCAGGCTGGCTAAGGAACGCGGGACGGGCAAGGCAACCCTGAAGCGGGAACGACCCGAAGAGAAGATAGAGGAAGCCATTGACAAACTGACTGAGAAAATAAAGGCCTTCAAATTACAGATTGTCGATCGTGATGAGGGCAAGGAGGTAGCACTTGGCACAAGGTATTCCGCATCGAAGCTGAATAGGACTCGGGACTAAATTTTTTTCCTCAGTAAAATCAACTACCTTGACCCTCGGTACGTCCCTTTCGTGCCTCTTTGGTCCGACTTGCCATCTGAATGCGGGCTAATTGACAGGATCACTGCGGCCTGGTGCCAGATACACGACTTCCCCATCGAGAAGATATTCTCCAAAACCCTGATGACGAAGTGTGAGTTCCCTGTTGTGCATGTATGACTTTTTTTGCTCACGCCTCTCAATTCTCTTCATCTAGTCCCCTGGGCAATGGAAGTTGATAAAGATTGGAAGTTCTGAGATCTGATGTCGCATTACCTTCGCAGTAATTATATCGATGTAGTTACAGTCTAGAGATAGTCTACGTAGCCTTTTTTGCTATACAACAAGTAATATTGTATGTAGGAAACTGCAAAGAAACAGACATTATCAAGACATTATCCAATTGTGAACACAAAATATCGAAATAATGAGAGTGAGTACATAATAGATGCCACTGCCTACTATTGGCCTGTGGCCCAAACAAATGGCGCGTGTCCAAAAATAAAATAAGAACGTGCTCAGCTGGTACGCCTTGAAGCTTGAACTTGAGCTTGACCCACATCGTCATCATGAGCAGGCTCAATGGACCCAATTCGCGCATCATCTTTGCATCTAAAACTGCATACGAGGGCCTCCAGGTAGACTCTGGCGAAGACTCAGAAGAAGAGCAGCACACTACTGACGTGGACAAGAATACCGTTCAAGAGAGGTACTTGAGAACTGGTCTCTTTTGGTCGATATCTGACTTGTCGAGGTCTCCAGTGTTACTCAGGAGCCTACCAAAATGTCAAAGTCAGCAATAAAAAGAGCCCAGCGCCTTGCTCGGTTGGAACAAAAACAGCTGCAGAAAGAGCTTAAAGCCCAACTAAAGCGGGCGGGTTCCGAAGCACTCTCGGAAGAGAGCATCAGCTCATCTACGCCAATTTATGAATCCGCAACCGTGCAGCACGACCAAGCTTTGCTACCTGTTGAACTATCAAGCACTGCACCACTGCCTACTACCGATGCACCAGACATTGCTGTCCCAATTCAGCAGAACGGAGCTGCGCACCAAACTGCTCATAGTTTACTATCATCTAGCGAGGCTTCAAGGAGTATTCGCGTTCAAGCCTCGCTAGACCCGCCTTCTACCCTTTTCGACTCCCAAGAAGCACGGGCTCAAGTCGCTCTGCCCGCCTCCAAAGAAAATGGATCGACTGTAGCATCGAAGACAGTATCTCTGACCACGTCGAATCAAGATACCGAGAAGTCGAAGAAGCGCCAAAATGCACTGACCCGGACTCTTTGGACTTTCATTATGATTGGAGGCTTTATAGGTCGGTGATTACGCTCATTTCATTTCGTGTCTGTGTAATATTATCTTCTCTAGTGCTGCTACTGCTTGGGCACGCCTACATGATTCTTCTTGTCATGCTTTGCCAAACCCTGGTATACAGAGAAGTGACTGCTCTATTTTCACTGAAGACGGCAACTCCGCAATCCCAGGATTCGGAGCCGGTGAAAGGCAAGGACCCATGGAGTAAAACTCTTAATTGGTATTTCTTCGCTGTCACGAATTACTTTTTGTATGGCGAGAGCATTATCTACTATTTCAAGGTGAGCTCGTCCGTTTATTACAATATCATCTGTGACAACGTGTTAATTTCGCTGTCTGCCCAAGCATGTTGTCTTCGCTGATGCAAATCTTCTTCCATTTGCGACAAATCATCGGATGATCAGCTTTACGTTGTATACCATCGGATTTATGGGATTCGTTATGTCTTTGCAGAGGGGCTACTTGAAGCAGCAATTCAGCCTCTTCTGCTGGGTTCACATGAGTCTACTCCTGATTGTGGTTTCTAGGTACGTCTCATAAAATATAACAAATCAACGGCTAACCTTTCCCCAGCCATTTCATCGTCAATAATATATTGGAAGGACTTATCTGGTTTTGGGTTCCTGCCTCTTTGGTTATATGCAATGACATTTTTGCATACATTTGGGGAGTGACTATTGGACGCACGCCTCTCATCAAGCTGTCGCCTAAGAAGACCGTGGAAGGCTTTGTTGGTGCATTTATTAGCACTGTCGTTTTCGGAGTGCTTTGGGGATCTTACTTCATGCGTTTTGACTACATGATCTGTCCCGTGCACGACTTGGGTGTCAGTGCCTGGAGTTCCACGCATTGCACACCAAACCCAGTATTTATATCGAAAACTCTTGATCTCTGGTCCCCTCTTTCGACATTTTTGAGCACCTTGGTCAGGAACTTTTCTATGTTTTCAGAATCTGTTCTGATTCCTTTGCAGACTGGCCAAAGCATCAAGACCATTTCCTATGTTCCATACCAACTCCACCTTTTCATCCTCTCCTGCTTCGCATCCCTTGTTGCCCCCTTTGGAGGATTTTTCGCTTCAGGCTTCAAGCGAGCCTTCAATATAAAGGATTTTGGTCATAGCATCCCTGGTCATGGTGGTATGACTGATCGTATGGATTGCCAGTTGAGTTGTCATCTGCTAGCTTGTGTGGTCTTATGCTGACAGGTCGTCATCAGGTTTCTAATGGGCGTGTTTACCTACGTGTACTACAGCAGTCTGATTCGTGTTCATCAGGTCACGGTTGGAGGCATTTTGCAGACTGTTGTCAGTGGTCTGACGGTAGAACAACAACTGGAACTCATTCGTGATTTGAAGAGTTATCTGGAGGGGCAGGGTGTCAGTGTTGCCTGATGTCTTGTGTTTAATTCAGAATGTCTGGTGATAATCCTTCCAGGAGTGTTACATAAGTAGTTCAAACAACCTAATGATAGATTGCGTGTGTGGTATCTACGTGCCAACCCATAGATTGAAGTTGCATGAATCGATCTTGGACAGCTCAACTCTCCTCGACTTTCCATACAGCAAGTCCCTTAAACGACATTGCTTTCCTACCCTTTGCATGCTTGAACCCAATCACACCTAGCCCCATCGCATCATGGCCTGCGACCTTGTCGACAGTATAGAGAGTAATATTGCCTTCGCCCGAAACGAAGATATTAGCCATCCAAGCATTTTCCCGAGTACTGTACTCAAGTGGTATATAATCTTGGGTGGTAGTGCCGATTACGAAGACATAATTGTCCGCTTCCGCGACGGACATATGTTCGCATCTTTTGGTAACGCTGAACTTTACGTATTGTCCACTTGGGACTAGTCTTTTGGAAGGTTGCAGACACATGGGATGAAGACCAAATTGATCGAATTCTCCAGTTAGATTTGGACTCTCAGAGGCGAGGATATACTCTTTCCATGTGTATTGCTTTGACGTCAGTTGGAAAGCCGGGTCTGAAGGGAAATGTCTTTGTCCAAATTCGACGGGAGGAGCGATAAACCATTTCGGTGCTAACCTGGCCGTATACGTTTTGCCGTTGAGAAAGCCTGATCCCCAGCAGGAATCCACCAAATGCCATTCGTTATGGAAGACTACGCAGTTCCAAGCGTGGTTGCTAGTCATTTCGGGCATGGGTTCGTCATCGCACAGAGCCTGATATCCGTAACCCTTTCCATGGCCAGAGACTGTGTGCACTTGGAGCCCCATTAAGGTCCCCAACCTTTCGAATAAACCCGCATAACCCTCACAAACAGCAAGGCCAGACGCAAGAGTAGAGGTTGGGGTAGAAGATTGCAGGTTGCCGGAAAAGAATGACTCGGCATCGTAAGAGATATTATAGTGGAGCCATGTAAATATGGCTCGAGCTTTGTCAATGTCGTCTTCAAATGGTTCAGCAAGGCCATATGCAAGTTCTTCCAAAGAACGGACTGCAGCACGAGGAAACAGTGAAGCGTGGGCGTCCGCCTGGGAGAAATCTCTACACTGAAGGCAAGAGGGTGTAGAGGGCGTGGGTGCAGTCGATGAAGATGGGAGATCGTGAATCGCGGTGGGCTTCGAGGACAGTTTCAGAGGAGGCGGATTCAAGATAGCCTTCGAAGACGTGCTGCTCAACGATCCGGAGCGATGGAGAGGGATGGGAGGCGGCTTTCTTGCCAATAATCTCGGTAAGTCGGGAATGGAGCTACTCGCAGAACTCCTGCAACTTCTTTCTGAAGCCCTGCTGATGTGACCACTCTGCTCAAGTGCAGGTAGTGAGGGAGGTAGTCTACGGGGAGGTGGTGGTCGTACAATGGTGGCCATTACGGATGGTCGTTTGACATCATTACCTTACGTTTGTTACGACTCAACGAGTGGTCGGAAGATTGACATGAAATTCTCACATATTCGTTGGGCCAGGGACTTCCCAAATCATGATATTTGTATCAATGCATGCAAGGGACGAAACAACTAGTGAGCCTAGCAACGAGCAGAATAGCCTCAGATTCACAAAGGTCCATACATCCCAGTAATTTTCGGTATGTTTAAGGTGATCGTTCGACAAGGGATACGATTCGAAAGGAAGCATCATAGGTGATGAACATACGGATTTTATGCAATACAACATAACAGCACAAAAGGGCAGAGAACGATACTTTTCATGATCTTGGCTTCTCCTGCAGGACATGTTACAGAGACAGAGAAGGCAAGAAAACAAACAACAGACCTTCTTCTCCTTCCACAGAGCCAGAAGACCAACGCCTGATACCTTGACGACTTTGAATCGGACTCCAGGAATATCACCCTTCGCCTTTCCACGTCGACCGAAACCTGAGATAAGCACTTCGTCGTTCTCGTCGACGAAGTTCAAGCAACCATCGTTCTAAGGGGAATCATGAGTGCAGGGCTTATAATACATGTAAGAAAGCACACGAACAGGCACGAAAGCAGTAACCTTCTTTCCATTCTTGATTAATTGTACACGTACGCACTTGCGGATAGCGGAGTTGGGTTGCTTGGCCTCGACACCGACTTTCTCAAGGACGATACCCTTCGCATGCGAAGAGCCACCAGTAGGAGAGGTCTTGTAGATGTTGCCGAGGGCGCGTTTTTTGTACGCCTTATCGGCCTGTAGGGGTGATCATGAGCATTCTCTGCAAAATGCGAAAGGGAAGGAAAGCCTTATCGTACCCAGCGATTTTCCCTTCGGCTAGTGCGAAGCTTGCGAGCGGCGTTCAAGCCACGAGGTTTGTTGGCTGCGAAAGAAAATGTAAGTCATGGAAGGCGAGCATGACGACGAGGACGACGTACAGCCCATTCTTGAGGTGTCGGTCGATGCTGGGGATGGCGATGAGGTGGGATGGGAAAAAGCCGATGAACCTTATTTACAAAACTGTAACAGTTTCCAAACTCCGCAGTCACCTGATTTGTCATAGTCGCGTGACAGTCGCGTCCATTGGCAGCCAGCTTTCATGTGGCATGGCACTTCGAGAAGGATTATCTCTAGGCTTTACCATTCACCTCCACCACTTCTGCAGGATCTAACTCAGCGTGGATTTGTTCAGGACATCTCGAGTCCCGAAGCCTTTCGCAATGCGGTTATATCCAGGAAGCATACAGCCTACGTCGGTGTTGACCCAACTGCCGCGGCACTTCACATTGGGCATCTGATTCCTCTAATGTGCCTTTTGCATTTCCAATTGCGCGGCCATCGCATTATTCCACTCGTGAGCCTCTCTGGTCCTTGGACTGCAAGTAGTGTGATGTATGTTTCACTAGATCGGAGGTGCTACGGGTCGCGTCGGTGACCCTTCTGGCCGCTCAGTTGAACGTCAGCTAGCAGAGAATGACAAAATTGAGCATAACGTCGTTCGGTTATCGTCTAGCCTGCGACGCTTCTTCAAAAATGCGTCGCATTATGCTCGGTCCCGGTTGTCACTTGACGATAACTCGTTTGCAGACCCTTGCGTAGTAAGCAACTTGGACTGGCATGGGTCCTTTGGTCTGTTAGAGTTTCTGCAAAAGGTTGGCGTCCATGCACGTGTGAACACCATGCTCAACAGAGAGAGGTCAGTACTTGCTTGTCCAGGCTGCCAATGGAATTATTGACTACTCTTCTCCAGTGTTCGGGCGCGGCTGGCCGCTCAACAGGGTCTCTCTTTCACCGAATTCACATACCAATTACTGCAGGCTTACGACTTTTACCACCTTCATCAGCACCATGGTTGCACGATACAAATTGGAGGTTCGGACCAATGGGGTAATATTGTTGCTGGTCTAGAATTGATCGGGAAACTTGCGGCTGGCGGGGTTTTCTCAGAACAACGGTCTACGGATTGTTATGGTATAACGACGCCTTTGCTCACTACTTCGACGGGAGAAAAATTTGGTAAAAGTGCAGGAAATGCAATCTGGCTTGAGGCGGATTTGACAAGCGTATTCGACTTCTATCAGGTCCGCTGCATTTTCTTGATAGATAATCTGTTCCTCTGATATTTCTTTAGTATTTCCTCAAAGTCGCCGATGCGGACGTAGAGAGACTTCTGAAATTATTCACTTTCCTGCAGCACGACGAAATTACCGCAATAATGGAAGAACATACAGTGAGTCAGTACCCCTGCTAGTTTGCTTTCAGAACTTTCATATATTTTTTCAGGGGAATCCGGAACAGAGATTAGCTCAACGTCGCCTCGCAGCGGAGGTGACAGAGATGGTGCATCTAGGTCTGTCTTTCTCAAGGACCGGATCGCCACTTGCTAACCTAAATCAGAGGCCGGTGTCACGCAAGCGATTGTCATGACCAAATTGCTCTTCGATTCTAATTACGTCAGTCTTAATGCGCAAGACATCGTTTCAGCCTTCCGTGGGGATCCACGGTTGGTTACGGTCTCTGCTGACGAAATTATGAACAACCCTATCACCAAATTGGCTGCTAAATATGGCCTGGTGTTGTCCAATTGTGAGTGCCCTTGATGCAAGCTGGCAGAAGTCAACCATTTTGACCCTGTTTCAAAAGCTGCTGCTAAAAATCTCGTGGCCTCTCGTGGCCTATATATCAACAATCAACCTATTCATGATTCCCAATACAGAGCCAAAACGGCTGATTTGTTGGACGGGAAGCTCCTCATATTAAGGGCAGGGAAAGACAAGATGCTAGTCTTGGCAGCATCTCCAGAGGACAGCTGAATGCATAGGATGTCAGAATCACTTCTCTTTGCGTTTGCTTCTGAGTGCCGCATGGAGAGCGGAGGAATTTGGGAATGCCTGCATTAAGTATCTACAACAATTACTATGAAATCTAATCGATACGAATCGCACTGTACAGTTTGCGCACTGCCCAGTATGCTGCGAAAAACCCAATGGTGCCTTGGAATGAATGAGCATCAGGCGCGTTTTGCGCAACGTAGTAAACAAAGCTCACCGGTCACAAGGAAGTCTAGAAGTGATATCAAGAACAAATAACCAAGATAAAGTAATACGCTGGTCAGAGATTGCAACTTGAGTTGTGTGGCCCAGTAGAAAAGCCCGTATGCAAGGATCCAGACTGCGCTGCCGCCTCCTATGAGAAATGATCTCCATTGCCAACGATATTCCTCAGCACAGAGAAGGAAATATGTGAAAAGAATTGTCACAGTTGCGGTTGTTAGCGCCACTACACCAGCGGTCAGGGCAAGAAACCCAAATGCATAGTACGCTCTTGACGCAAAAAGACTGGACATGACGAAGTAGAGTTCCACAAAGGCCGCTCCTGAAACAAAGTCTAAGATTACATCCAAATGCAGCTTGCAGAAGATCCTGCGGCCTACCGAAAGGAAGGATTCCACTGAGTAACATCGCGACCTGTAGGTCGGAATATTGATTGAATGTGCCCACAGAGAACAATTTGGATTGACCTACCCATGGTCTCAGGTACTTCGGACCCGGTGGAATTTGACGTGGTATAGGATTCACCCGAACAGGATGCTGTATAGTCTGCAAAAAATGTTTTCCGTTGTTGTTGTGATAAGAAGAGAAGGACGTACCCCATGTCTGGCTCCAAAATACGACCCTACAGCAGATAATGGCGCAGAAATGCCGAACCATAGGACGATGATCAACACCATCGTACCTAGGATGAGTTCATATTGGCACTTCGAACAGGCATCAGCAGTGACAACATACCAAAGGGGACAGCGCCTGACGATCCTGCCGACAACAGGAAGAAATTGAGGAGAAAGACGACGATAAATATGAGCCTATCGAATGACCATGAGTTCGACAAAAATTTTCCTTGATTAGAAAGATCACGTTGGTAAAGCGGTGGCAGTGAGGAATGCATTTTTTCTCCGGTTTGTACCACCCAGAGAGGCGTAGACTCGGCTCGAAACATAACCTCCGATACTAATAGATGAAACGTGAGACTTTCCACACCCAAGATGATGAACGTCTTGACCTTCCGAAGAACGTCCAGCAGACCATCATGACAGTGGCAAGGGAACCTCGGTTCGATGGAGATAGGAAACCCAACAGCGCGAAGACTAAATTATATAAAGGGTGAACTCGCCGATCAAAAAATTTACGAATAGAAGAACCTAGCGTCACGGCCGCCATTGCAGTCAGTTGGGAGCCATTTCCAGCAAAAATCGATAAAAGTAATGCGTTTGGAGGGGATCGAAACACTTCGCCATGGATAAGCTTCCAGCCCCAGTCCTCTTGAACATCTTCCTAGGACGAGAAAGGAGAGTCAACGAATGACAATGACGAAGAAAAGTGGCGTACGCTAACGTCAATTGCATTATATCGGTTGATCTGGGAGAAAGTCTTTTAGTCCCGCGTACAGCAAAACAGCCCAGGCCGGAGCAACCTACGTCACGAGAGACGCTGCGGAAAAGGATCATAGACACCATTGCACAGAGAAGCACGACAACGACAAGGGAATTGATGAGGCTGAACCAATGGATTCGAGGGTCGAATATATGGAGATAATTATCCCAACGGGTGGCCTATAGCTCTGGAAATAAGTACGACAAGCAGGTCCGACGCATTGCAAAGACTGACCCAAGGAGTGTCTGATTCCTACATCAAGTACATCAAGATGAGTACAGAAAAGACCTTGTCAAGAATTCCCCGTCTTACGTTCCAGGAGACGCGGTAGGTGTAGCGAACATCTTGGGAGTGATCTTCGCTTAGAATTAGGGGCTGCGAATTTCTCACATCGCAGTTAGGCGTTGCAGTTTGAGCACCACCAATACTATGTATAATGATATTAGAAGAACACAACAGCTATTGTCAGCAAGCAACGTACCTCGCAGGCCAAACGAGGACACCAACTACGCGGAAGCTATCAGAAGTTGGTTTGTGATATCTGCAGGGCGATTGTCAAAGACTTCTCGGGCAATTTTGTTGGAGGAGACAGACCGCAAAACAATTTCGTAATGGTTATTCAAAGCAGGCAGGTTCTGATGCTTTCCTTCGTTGTTTCCTAGGTTGAAGCCCATGTCAAAGAACAGCTCTTTCGTCTTGGATTCAATCTTCATTTCAGCGGCGGGTAAGCCATCAATGAGCCAGTTCAGAGCATAATCTTCGCGGATGCGGTCGTTGATAAATTTGGCCTCTTCTGCAGTGACTTCTGACGCTACACAAAGAGTCTTGCAAGTATCATTGTCCTGAAGCATTCTGATCTATGATGAGCAAGTGTGAGGACATTGGACTACAGCCGCGTGTGACTCATTGACGCATACATCATAAGGTGAGTTGAATATTCTGTCACCAAATAAGATGGACCCCAATGATTCTGGTTGCTGTTTTGGTCCGCCCTCTGGTTCGCAAAAACGGAATTTAGGATTGTAATAGTCATCTGTCTCGTTGGGTGAGCATGACCGCTTCTGCATAGATCCAAAGCCTGGGCTCACAGTTAATGAGCGACATCTATAATTTTCATGAGCGAGAATGTCAATTCAATCCTAGTGACCAGTCTGCAACACTATCACATACAATTTTGTCATTGGTTGCCGAACGCATAGGCGTCAGAGCATTCACAAATAGCTCGACCTTTTCGCCTTCAGCATAATTATGAGGCGCTGCACCTGGAAGATAGAATGACCGAACAGAAAGGAAAGTGGAAAAGAGCAATAGGACCGATACAAGCCCCGCCATTCAGTAGGAAGAATGATGAGTTTCCGAGGCAGCCAGGCAGGTGTTATGAATGGGTTGTTTGGTTGTAACAAATATCTATGTGCAACTGGATTTAGACACACTGGTATTTATGACATCTGTTTTCCTCCGACGTCCAATGCATTTCGAGATCGTAGCCAAATGCCACACAACCAAGGCTCGCGTCTCGCGTATGACTCTCGCCCGTGCGTATAGTGTTATTTGACTCTTCCAAGCGATATACATGTGTCCTAGATGGCGTCACGATGCTGCCGACCTTTATGCCCGTAGCAACTCAGGCTGCAATCAAGGGATTGACTGCTCAGCAAATAGAAGCCCTGGGAGTCACCCTTATCCTCAACAACACTTATCATCTCAATCTACGTCCTGGCTTGGAGGTGCTGAACGCAGCCGGCGGTGCTCATAAATTCCAAGGTTGGAATGGGAACCTCTTGACGGTCAGCGCTGCAGATTCAGCTCTTCAGTTTTATTGAAGCGCTCTATTGTGCTCAGGACAGTGGAGGGTTTCAACTGGTATCACTGAGCAAATTTACTACTATCACGGAGGAAGGAGCATTGTTTTCTAGTCCGTTTACTGGCGAACCTACCATGCTTACCGTAAGCCAGTTGTAAAGCAATCTAGTTTGTTCTAATCCGTCTAAATCAGCCAGAAGAAAGTATTTCGATTCAACACGCAATAGGTGCAGATATCATAATGCAACTTGATGACGTCGGTTAGTCCACATTCATTCAAGATAATATCACTTTTGACGAATGCTAGTATCAAGTTTAACGACCGGTAGCCGCGTCGAAGAGGCGATGGAGCGGTCCGTTCGATGGCTCGATCGCTGCATTCTGCAACATGAGAAGTCGGGCAAGAAGGGCCAACAGAATTTATTTGCGATTGTTCAAGGCGGACTTGATCCTCAACTTCGAGACAGGTGCTTAGATGCAATGATCGAACGCCGAAATGGTGTCGCCGGTTATGCTATCGGTGGTTTGAGCGGCGGGGAAGAGAAAGGTTTGTCTGGTACCACGTACTGTCCAAGGACTTGCTCAAAGCATCACCAGATGTCTTCTGGAGAATGTAAGTCCCTGTCATGGCGGAAAGAGAAATACCTTAGATATGGCCTTTTCAAGCATAAAACAATGTGCCGATAAGTTGCCTGAAGAGAGTCAGTGTCGTTCTCGTTTGCTCATATTGTTGGACTGAATGTCGCAGGACCCAGGTATTCAATGGGGATAGGGTTTGCAGAAGGTATTGGAATCAAATTCTCCGCCAAGATTCCCTAAGTCATCTTGCCAGATTTGCTCGTTTGTGTTGCTCTCGGGGTGGATATGGTCGGTCAAATGCCTGATTATATATTATGGGATGAATTGTTCTTTGCTAGGCTGATTGTGTATTCCCGACACGGACTGCGCGCTTTGGCGTTGCCCTTACCCACAAGGGACCGGTCAATCTCAGTATGTTTTTTTTCTTGATCCGATCACCTCCTGACCTTTTTGCGTGCAGAACTCAGCAAACACGCAAAGGATTTGAAGCCCATAGATGAAAGTTGCCCTTGTCCAACCTGTAGAGACGGTACAAGTCGTGCTATGCTAAATCACATCGTAACACATGAGACGGCTGCAGCCCACGGTGCGTCAGATTTCTCGATCGTTGTGACGATATACTGAAGGTCGCCCTAGCTATCACCCTTCACAACATCGTTTTCCAAGCTCAAGTGATGGGTCGCGCGCGAGAGGCAATCATTGCTGGCACCTTTCCGGACTACCTTTGCAAATTCTTTGCAGAGTACTTTGGCGATACTGGTTACCCAGAATGGTGTGTGAATGCTCTACGGAGTGTTGGTGTCGATCTACTGGAAGGAAATGAAAAGGCCAAAATGATCCCTGGGAGTGGGGCAAAATGGGAGTATGCGTCCCTTGATGCATAACGGTGGATCATCTGTACGGGGGTCAATGAACTGACATACTTGGGTTTCTGAAGACACCCCTGACCGCAATAGCGTAGACTTCAATGATGAGATTGCTCGGGAAAACGGCCTTGGACCAAGTTGCATGCAGGAAATATTGACTGGTATTTTCGGATTTGCGGGTTCCTGTGTTCCTCTCGTCTCGTCGTCATGCCTTCTTTCTTAGCTTTGGTGATGTTGTGTTTGGGCCTCTGCGTCCAACCTCGAGGCTGGGTGAAAAAGACACTGTCAATTCGAGCTTGTACCATTACCGCTGGCCTTTCGTAAAAAGTTGAATGTAGACTGCAGGGTCAGCGAGGTAGGGTGTCGAACCCCTGTAGCTGCTTTTCTCAAGCTGGTGTTGGACTAAGCTCTTTGTCTTTAGATAGAAATTGGCGTTGGACGACAAGAGTACCAGCCTGCATTTTTTTTTTAAAAAAATCTCTTATGTTGAGTATCAAATATCACTCGAAGGCGGCTTCGCAGAGTGCGGTATCAGATGTTCTGCAACGATTGGTAATGAGAACGGAGACCGGACGTTCGGCGAAGTGTTTTGAAGCGATATAAATTTGTTGAAGGTCTGTACGTTACCGCCATACTCTCCGACCCATCATTCTATGCTTATACAGCTTTTGATTACGGTCCCTCGACGATCATGGCACACTCTGCTATTGTTTTCCAGCCCCTAGGCACCTGCTGAGTGGAGGACATTCTAATTTCTTGCGCCGTCCTTGATTGCTAGCTATCTATGTAAATGCTATTTCTATTGTATAACTTCCCTTTCGAAGCTTTATTACTCATAAGAAGTATCTAGATACCACTGGTCAGGAGGTCGGGCAGTACCAGACTCCTGAGCAATTTCACTCTGTAGTCTGCTTGGCCACACCAATGGCCCTTTATCAGCTTTAAGTAATCAGACAAAACCACGCGTCGGCTCCAAGTATGTCGATGTAGGACTGCTGTGAAAGTACCGAAAGTGAAAGGTGGTGTAATTCTTCTGATGGGTTGGCTATTATGCTGGGCAATTTTCTTACCTGAGTCAGGGTGCTCATTACTCCTCAACTGTTCATAAATTCTTGCCAGCCGCGTTTAGCCTCAATGAGGCCAAAGAGCCGCTGCTCAGTTCCTTCAGAAAAACGCATGGAGTACCATGGTATTACTTATCCTTTTGACTTAGTAAGGTTACTAGAGAGGAACAACTTCTACAGGATTTTAGAAATATTGACCTTCTAGCCACGGAGCTCTTCATATCTCGAAGAATTCGACTGACGTTTGTTCAGGTCTAGGAAACATTGATACGCTGCGTATTTTCGACTCTGATGATCTCTGATGATAAAGATCACAATTTGGAGGACGCATTGGGTAAACCTGTTGAGATAAACGGATCCGCGACGTCTATCCATATTTATTAGGGACCTGTCCAT